>MUZC01004740.1:665268-679844 GCA_002072015.1 Radix auricularia | reverse complement strand
AAAAAAACCTACTCAGGGAAAATAAAATTATATTAACAAAGAATTAATAACATTTAATTTGTCTTAACTACATGATGCATAAATGATTTAAAAAGAACATTCAAAACAGAATAGAAATTATCAAGGTTTCTTAAAATATGTGACAGTTAGTTTTCTCTCGTTAGCTAGCAGTCAGTGAAATTATGACAAGTGTGTGTGGCTTGGTACTTCAGATTTAGTCAATCATCAACAGCCTGTTGTTTGCGAGCATGTATATATACCCGGTATCCTTTTCAACGTCCAATTAAGCACACCCGATCCGATGTAATCGGACAATAAAAAGGTCACGTGGTCAGGTAAAGGTACGTAGATTCACTCTACCCCCAGTCATTTTATTTACATTTCCCATAAATCTCGCCAGCAAACGTTGACCTGTGGTCGTCGCTTAGTCTAGCCCTCGTAACATGTCCTGATGTAACATGGGCCAGCCAACGAACAGTGCCTGGTCTCTGTAGACTTCAATTGATCTCTCCACCCCGATCAAAGTGGCGATGTAATAGGACTATAAAATGCACGTGGTCCGATAGTCCTTTGTAAAGATACCTAAATTTATTCTGCCTCTCATTCCATTATTTACCTTCTCATAACACTCGCCACAACCATAGGTATACATTACACTATAACATAAAAGTCAATCTTCCCTCCACTCCCATGCCAAACATAGTTAGAAAGGACCACATTTATCTTACGTTTTTTAAAATATTTTTCCCAGCGGTTTTACACTTTTAAATGTAAAATCAAAATCAATTAATGAAATATAAAAAAACTACAAACCAATTTGCTATTAAGGTGTTGACATAAATGGTGAACCTCGCAGCACTGAAACCACCACAAACCTGCGCCCTTTCATTCACTTCTGTTTCTTATGTAGATCTACCTAGCATAAAAACTGAAATTAATAAGATGTACAAAGTTGTCAGTATATAAAGTTAATACATTAAATAGTTACTAACACCGCGTAGCGGACAATATCGTTCAAGCAGCTGGACCCGTATGACCTAACAGAACGTTCCTTAATTGTTGTTGACATTTTGTTCAGTTTATTTTCGTCTTAGTTTATGAGTATGACGAATGCATTGATAGGATGAATAAAAGTTTGTAATGCGTTATAGTTCACCATAGTTTGTTACTGAGTGTGTAAAATGAAGTGCATGGATGGTGGCTAGGTTACATTGTATGACGATCATGAAGGTGAAAATACTGCGGCGTTTATAATGGTTGCCCTGCCAGATTTTTTTAAAAATTAAAGCCCCCTTGTCGAAACGGCACGTGGTCGACTGTCCGGTGGTTACACAATGGCATGTTACGAAGGCTAGACAAAGTGGCGACCACGGACCGCCTGTTATGGAGAAGGTAAACAAAGAGATTGTTGGCTAAAAGAATGTAGGTACCTTAAAAAGGATTATCTGAACACATTGCCTTTTTATTATCCAATTATATCGGATTGGAGTAGTGAAGGAGCTGGATAGATTTGGAAGGATCTAATATTAAACCATATTATTTTTATTTTTAAAAACTAGAAGAAAAAAAAAAATTTTTGCGAAGTAAAAACGAGGGTCGAAACATCCGAGGATCAAAAAGTTCTGTAGTCAACCTGTCTCTGCCCCTCCCACCACAAACCCCCTCAATAAATCGATTGAATCTATGTTTGCTAGTCTCTATCGAGCTTTCTGCACAATATATATGACTAAAGTAATAACAGTTATAATTTTATTTTTGAATTTTTTTTAAAATGTGCCCTGAAACTGTGTATACACTCTTTAAAACACCACACCAACTTATATTTATACACACCTCCAGTTGATTATTTTAAATTTTATATTGTCCCTTCTCTACAAAAAACCTGCATTATCACAAGCAAAAGAAAAAAGTCGCTATTTTGATACAGTCGCTGTTTTGATACAGTCGCTGTTTTGATACAGTCGCTATTTTGACCGTCGCTGTTTTAACCGTCGCTGTTTTGACAAAGTCGCTGTTTTGAAGTCGCTGTTATGACGGTCGCTGTTTTGACAGTCGCTGTTTTGCCAGGATGCGCGATTATATGCATAGCTTAAACGACTCTCTCCTTGAGTTCAAACAAGTTGTATTTAATGTCGTGCTAAGGTTTCATCAATATAAAACATTTTTCCCGCATAAATTAAGTAGTTAAAAGTACTTTCATTAAAATGGACTAAAACGTGGGGCGGGTGCTTGTGAGGTTTTACATATGCATTTCACTCATTCTCTCACATATAGATCTCTCTTTTGCCTTCCTAATTATACATCTTTCATTTTTATACCAAACAGAAATGCTTGTGTTGTATTTCTAAATTAAAATGGGAGTTTGAAACACAAGCCAAATGTTTTTAGGCACATTAAATCAAAGCACTTTATCTTATAAGTTTTAATTCATGTTCTTCTTTTTAGTCCACTTACAAAAACATGTTTTTTAAAAATATTTTTTTACCTCTATTTATTTTATTCTTTCTAGTCTAAGCGTAAATAAAACAGTTTTTCGAAAATTTTATTTCTTATTTTAATTTCTTTTATTAAACATAAGAAAATTCAGCAAATACCAATTGGTTTCCATATATTATAGATTGCAAGGTAAGGCACTTTAGACCCAAAACAAACATACTCAAACATATGGATAAACACCAACGTAACAAAAACACATTACACTAATTCTTATTAAGACTGCTATCTTATTTAATTTTCTTAGCTGATTCAACTCCCATTGCTGTTAAACACGAGGACGAGTATGTGTGCATCGATGGCTTGCGTGAACTCAAGTTGCACGTGGATGTAACACAGCAGACGGATATATATGTTATATTGAGATAAACTAAAAAATGCATTAATTGAAATATGGTACATTCGATCGATCTGAAATTTGTATACAATGCATCGTCATGCAAGATCTATCTGTGGTTAAATTTTAAGATCTCTAGAAGTAGAAGTGGTCAAATTTTACGTTGCATAATTTGAAAATTTGATGACAGACCGAAAGACAGTCAGGTACAATTGGAAGATAATAAAAATGTGGTAAAAAGTAAAAATATTAATTATTACAAATATATTTATTTTTTTAAAAATTTTAAAAGATATGTTTATTTGTTTTTTAAATATTATTTTTGTTTATACCTCTGCCCAAAATAAAATCAGATTAATATTTTCTTTATTTCGTTATTCAGTTTATGTTGTAACAATCATAACTAAATTCAGAGGCGTATCCATCACTTTGTATGGGTTTGAGGGCCTACTAAACTTAACCTTTTTCTTGGGGAAACATTAATGTTGATGTCGTAATATTTAATATAAAAATATTTTATACTAATTTGGGGCCCCCCTTTTCATGGGGGACCAGGAGGACTTTCGAATTCATATTAAAATAAATAAGGGCGCATTTTTTTTTTTTTTTTTTTTCTCTTTAATCTAACTACAAGTGGTTTGTGGTCACTGAAATAGGACTCATAAATGAAACATTCTAAATTGTAATCAGCTAATCGCCCAAATACTCCATCAATTGTTGTTTGATAGATCGTGGTTGCCAATCTTGTTGAAAGTAGTTGAATGTTGAAGTTTGTTTCGAAAAAGTTTTCGATTTCTGCCCCTGGGCCGCTAAGATCTTGATTGAAGTCACCACAAATGATGACGTAAAACTCTCTAAACTTTTACACATATTCTAATGACGTCAACAAAACTAAAACAGAAAGTAAAAACTCTTCAATGCTTGAAAAACGATGTATTCGACTTCCGGCGATGGCGGCCGTTGCCTGCGCCAGTGTAATCTCTCGATTCGCAATGTTTTTTGGTAGTTTTAACGGGGTTTTTTAACGGATCGAGTAACTGAGTGTTGATGCACAAATGGCATACAAAAAACATATATACATCATGGGTCTAGGACTTATGGTTGCTGAGATCTAGGGTGATGACAGACGGACGGACAAAACGGGTGCAATAGCGCATTCGACTTCTCGAAAATGCGCTAAAAACAGCAATCACCGATATATTTATTAAATTTTATTTCATAATTGTTTTAATCGAAAAAAAACCTCACAAAAAAAGAGAGAAAATAGGGAAATTAAAAAATAAAGAAAAGAAAAACTGGATTTCATAAAAATGTAAATGGTATCAAGTCACAATACAAAGGATTATTATAGTTTCCTTTTTAAAAAATGTTTTTCATGCTGTGTAAATCCTGTGTAAAGCTTTGAACAAAGGATATTGTTAATTATGCTTCCGGGATAGCTTTGTGAAAACATTCTTTTTCTAAAATATTGACACTTATTAGGTGCCGGGGGCCCAAATTATTTTTGTCCAAGCTATATACAAATTAGTTTAAGCATCGGCTACTTGGAAAATGAAAGGATCTTGACCAAACTTAGTGCATACATACTTTATAGCCCACTTTAAAATACCATAGGGTTTTTAACTCCTAATCTCTATTACTATTGGGCCGGGGGCCCAAAATCTTTATTTTCGTAAACTTTTAATACTTTATTTCCTTTATGATATTACACTACCTTAAAAGATATTGAAAAATGTATTTATTATTATTTAGATTGAAATAATCATAATATTAAACTTAATTTCTTGCACCGATTGGGCCTGGGGGCCCTTAATTTCATTTTTGCTAATATGTGCTATATAAAAATTATTTTTAATTGTTAGCTACTGTGTAATTTGATTTATCTTAATTAACCAAACTTTGTATATAAAAATTTGATAGCCAATATAAAAATACTATAGGACACTGAACTCCTAATTGCCATTACTTTTGGGCCGGGGCCCCAAATGATTTTTTTGCATATGTTTAAGGTATTTTCCACATTCAATTTTTAACGATCTAGAGGAATATATCCATGACAAAACTGAATTAAAATGAACATATTTTTTAAAATCAACACCTTACTCAGATGGGCTCAGGGGTCCCTAAATGTAATTTTCCCCCTTATATAAGCTTTATAAAAATTAGTGCAAGCGTAAGTTACTGAGAAAATTAATGGAGCTTGCCAAGCTTTATATATATAAAAATCAAAGTATCTAACTATCTAGGTATGCATGTAAGTATGTATGTATATAAGTACGTACGTCAGTATTTATGTTTGTATGTATGCACGTATGATGGATGTATGTATTTGTTTGTCCGTTACAGCTGAGTAAACAATTACTCCGATCACGATGAAATTTTACGAAATTTTTGTGTATGCTTCAAGGATGGGTTTTGTGGGAAAAAAATGAAAATTGACAGTGACACTCATGGGGGAGGGGGCGTGGGCCCCTAATGTTTTTTCCTTATATGAGTAATATAAAATTAGTTAAACTTTTAGCTACTTTGACAATGAATGGATCTTGATCAAACTTGGTACTTACATACTACAAAGACAATATTAAAAAACCATATGGCGTTGAACTCCTAATTTTCAATCCTTTGGCAAAGCGGCCTAAAATCTTTGTTTTTTGTAAACATTTAAGAATAAATTCCAATTTTGATTTTACTTAGGCTTGAAAGATATTTAAAAATATATCTATTATGAATTATAACGAAATAAACATGTATTTTAAAATTAATTTCTTGCACCGATTTGGCCTATGGGCCCTAGATTTCGATTTTTTTTAAAATTAAAATTTTAAATTATTAATTTATTTATCTGTTCGTTATCGTTTGCTATGAAACTTTTTTTTCTTTTGCACACTTTCGCGTAGATTTCTGGTAGATCTATAATTGTTTTTTAAAACATCACTCATTTGTTTCTTAAATTTATTCATTACAATGTATTACTGAGATCGATGCAACTTACGACGGGTCAGCTAGTATTAAATATAAATTGAATTAAGAAATTATATTCACACCATTATGACTTGCTTAAATGGGTATTTATTGATCTTTTTACATTAGAACAGAATTTCAGTTTCTTAACTGTTCATGCGGCATTTATCGCTTCATTGCTTATAAGACTTTTGCTTGCTCTTGAAGTTTCTCTTATATCGATCTATTCCACCAGAGGCGTAACAAAGACTAGGAATCGGATCAGTTGCCAGTTTAATCCATCAATATACAAATTATTCTGTAAAATTTAGTATTTTCATTATTTCTCAAGGGCTAAGACAAAATGAATTAGCCAAGGCAAAATGTATTAGCCAAGGCTAAAATGAATTAGGCAAGGGAGCGGAAAACTCAGATAAACTTCTGTATTCCACCAAGTCTCCAGTATTTTAGAAACGTCTCCGAGAAATGTCACTTTTAAACAGGGGTTATGGATTAAGGCATTTTTTATTCACGTGCTAACGCTATGTATTCAAGTTCTGTTGTAATTTTGTTTTAATCAATTACGATATAAAAAAAATCAAATTTGGAATTATTTATGTTGCAGTCGAGTACTCTAATGAGATAAATAAACATAATTAAAAATGACTAATAACCGAGATTTTGTGTTTAACTGGAACATTATTACTTTTATAAAGAGGACGATTTGAGTAATTGATAACCGTTTTAAAAACATACATATAAACATTCAGAGATATTAGTAAAGAGATAATGGAGTATCAATAATGACACAAAAGTTGACAACAATTTTCTAATAACGTTTTTATCAATGTTTATATATATATATATATATTTAAATAATAATAATTATGCTAATTATAATGCTTCATGTTCTAGTTATAAACCTAAATATTCCTTTTAAAATTCTTTGTTTCCTTGCTGCTTGAAGGCCTGTTAACTTTTTAGGATATTTAAAAATTTGAGTCATTTATATTTGTTCCTCAGATTGTTAGCTTAACACAGTGGTTCTAAAATGTTGGGGCGAGCCCCCAAGTGGGGTTTGAGGCTCCATAAAGTGGGGCTCGTTTGACACCGCTGAGGTGTACTTATAACATTTTTATATACAAATAATACGAATTATTTGTCGCACGGGGGGCGCAAAATGTTTTCTTCTTCCTAGGGGGGGGGGTATGACAGAAAACAATTTAGAAGCACTGACTTAATTCAAAAAATTTTAAAAATAAATATGGGTCTAAAAATACTCTTCTTGATATTTGATTATTATTATTTTTTAATAGTAGTAAAAGTCTACTTATGTTACAATTTTTTTTGATGAGATATACTTTACCTGTTGCCTGGCCCTCCTCCTCACTCATTTTCAACTGCTTCCGCCCTGGCTGGTTTCTTAATTCTTAGTGATACTTCTTTCACTATAGCCCACCACGTATACCTATTCTCTGCAAGATTTTCCCCCGTTTGATTGTCAATGTTGGCTGTTCGGTTTAACTGTATTATAGATTCCGAAATAGGTAAGAAACTAATGTATTCTTAACTTGTTATAAACAATAAATAATTGAAAAATTATGTAATAAATATTTTATCCATGCATATTTTAAGTTAACTCTTTTCATAAACTAAAAACCACAAGTTATGAAAAGTTCTGGGTTGGTATATTTTAAGGGGTTTTGTTTTGTTTGTTTGTTGTAAGTCATTGTTTGTATTGCTTACATTTATTGACATTGGTTATCCCACCACATCTGAATAATCTGTATAAAGTTATTGTGTTGTTTCTCTAATTTTCTACGAGTAATTTTGCAAGAAAAGCGTTATCCCCAGAGATTTGCGAATAACATTAAACGTTATCTCCAGAATAATTCTCGTTGATGAAGGGAGAATTCAGTGAACTATTCTCAAAGTTAATTTTGAGCAATATTTATCATTATATCATATATATCAAGTTAATTTACGTAGACTATATCTGACCTGAATAAGAAAACATTGCTAGCCTTATTTTTATTTTTCATATTGATTTCAAGTTTATATTTTATAATCTGTTCTTCGGAGCCCATTGAGCTATATATATATATCTAGCTTGGTGGTGCAGTCCATATTGAACTGGATATATTATATAGGCAACTATATGATGTATATACATATACATATGTATATACTTATATATATTTAGTCGGCATCCTTCAATCTCGCAAGAAAATGGTGCATCACCGTTGGTCTGACGTGCATTGCCTCGTGTGGCTGTGCAGTCATGTCCTTGAGTGACAGTCTTTACCAAACATTTTTCACATGAAACCTGCGCATCCGAATGTTTTGGCCTCTCTCCTAGCTCTGCTGTTTGTAGCCACCTCCATCCTGAGCTCCTCGGCTAAAATGACGCCTTCCTTTACAACTGAGTACAACGTAGATCGGTCTTCTGCCTTGCACACCCATTAGCTTGTGCGCATAATGTCAGCTTTCATGTATTTTTGGCAGACATCTTTGAATTGCAGACTTGGGTGACCTGTCTTCCTCTTTTCCCATTACAAGTTTCTTGGGGATGCGGCAAGGGTTCATGAATTTTACGTATTTCAACCATCTCAGGCGTGTTTCATCAAAGATTGTGAACATGCTTTGGATATTGGCATGCATTAGGACCTCACTATTTACACTTTATCCTGTCATGCACCTCAAGTGAAAGCTATTACGCTTGCTTTCATGGGATGTATAAGTCGTCCATGTCTAGCTTCTGTATAGCAGCGTACTGATTACTGATCACGCAGGCTCGATATAAACATAGTTTGGATTTCTCCATTAGCTCAGTGTTTTCTTACACCCGCTTATTTAGTTCATCCATTGTGGCAGCAGCCTTTCCAATTCTACTGATTATTTCGTCCCCAATGGACGGTTTTTTAGAGACTTTGGACCCCAAGTAGGTAAAGCTGTACACAACCTCCAAGTTTTCATGGTCGATATTAATGGTAAGAGGAGAACTTGTGTTTTTAGCAATTATGTTTGTCCTTTTCAAGCTGATTTGCAGGCCAAATTATTTGAAGGTCTGGAGAAGCTTGACAAGACTTGTTGCAAATCAGTTTCTGTGTGTGCTATCAGTCCAGCATCATACGCAAAGAGTAGCCCATGAATTAGGACATCTGCCGCTTTGATTTTGGCTCGGAGGCGGGCAGAGTTTAAAAAGTCATACATCAGCTTTTGTGTGTAATCAGATTCTATCTCAGCTATCCTTGAATACGTATCGAAGCAGTGTATATTACGAGCAGTTTAAGTGCGAGTAAACTATCTTGTTTAACTCCAATGCTGACTGGAAAGGCTTCTGACGTAGCATTATCGAACAGCACTGTGCCCTGCATATTTTCATGGAACTCACTGATGATGGCGAGTAGGTATGTGGGACAGCCGATTGTTGCCAGAATTTGGTATAGCCCGTTGCGACAAACTAAATCAAAGGCTTTTGTAAGGTCTACAAAGACATTGGAAAATGGCATCTGCTGCTCTCTGCCTTTTTCCTGGAGCTGCAGTATGGAGAACACCATGTCTTTGGTAGATACATCAGCCCGGAAACCTCTGTATAAACTCGGGAGGTGAAATTCTGTAATCGCGTTAGTATGACTCGGGCAAAGGTCTTTCCTACAATACTAAGGAGCGAGTTGCCACGATAGTTATAGCAGTCATTTTCATCGCGCTTGTTCATAAATAGTGTCACTATATTTGCATCCTTTAGGTGCTGTTCCCAGCAGAGGGTCAGAAGCTCGTGAAAAGGGTTTAGTAAGGCTGTCGTACCACTCTTTAGAGTTTCTGGTGGTTTGCCCTGACTCCCAAGGGCTTTTCAAAAAGCTAGGTGGTCAATTCCTTTGCTAAGCTCTTCGTGTGTGGGAACGATTTAAAGTTCTTGCATGGAAGGCATAGCGTGGATGTTATCTAGAGCAGTGCTGGAGTCTGTGATAACTGTTGCATTCAGTTCAAGTTTATGCTAAAATCAGCGTTTTAGCTATTTTAGCTACGCTACCTTGTCTTGGATACTTATTCCATTTTTCAACTTTAGGGGGCAACTTTAGGGAAAATTGGTCAGTTGCTTTTTTTATATTTAGTACATGGCTTTAGTATTCACCATGTCTGCAGCTGATTGTATGCTGGAGCAGAGGTTAAACCAGTAGGCATTGCCGTATTGACTTGCGACGTTTTTTTTAATGTGACTTTGCTGCTTTTATGGCATTTAGCCTGTCGGGTGTAGGCTTTTCCTAGTAGGTCATTGGAATTTTTCTTTTGGCTTCAGTGAAAGGGTGCATATCGCCACAATGTGCATCAAATCAGTTAGTGTTTTTTGGCATTTTTTTTTTTACAAAAGTAAGATGTGATTAGTCAGTGGCATAGCTAGAGCTTTTGCCGCCTGGGGCGGTCTCCAATTTTGCCGCCCTTTTAGGGGAGTCCACAAATGACGTCACACATGTTGGGAGAGAGGGTGTCACACATTTGAAGTCATATCAAAACGCGCAAATTTAGATAAAAGTTCCACCTGTATATATGTGATTACATGATTTCACACGTGTTACGATTATAAAAAAATATAAAACTAAAAAATATTTAAATGACAAAAAATTGATTGGAAATATGCTCATTTTCAAATAGAAAATACGGCTTTTATGGGGTGGGGGTGGGGGTTGTGATGTCACATTGAAGAAGGGGTCTAAGTTTTTGTGACGACGTGTGACCAGGGGGGCAGGGGGTGAATTATCAGCCAAAAGCTCGTGACATTAATAAATAATTGTAATTGAAAGGAAGTACATTGTAAAAGTAAAACGTGTGGGACATGTTAACCATTCCATGCAATATTTATGTAAGCATTAAAAAAGAGGCCGAATAAGATGATATAGATCTACCTATAAGTACACATTTTTAAAAATACAAGATGCTTTTGTTAAATGCCACGAGAAAGTTTTTGAGAAAAAAAACATTCCACATTTACACCCACAATTATTAACAATCAATATGCTTATATTTTTTATTTATAAATATATGATTCATTTTATAAACAAAGAAATTGTATACTTTAGTATGTAAAAATATTTATACATTTACTTACCTAACTTTCATAATAGAGAGATCGTATATTATGTTATCAAAATTTAAATTATTAGTAATGTCTTGTTCAGTCTTTAGACAATATTGCAAGATTTTGTAGTCTTAAATCACTCATTGTGAAACGAAATTAATTATTTTTTTTAACAACTGCAGTTTTGGAGAAGCTCCTTTCACAACCAGATACACTGATAGCAATTGTTGAAAACATTCTTAGCAAAATTATAATGTTGGCTAAAGAATTTTCCAATCTATACTATTAAATATATTTTAATAGATCAAGGGGGCATTCCCCCCCTCATGTTTTTCAAACATAATGCCTCTTCTTGTAGTGTAGGTAAAGTCAGAGCTGGTCTTAAGCCACTGCCACCTATGCGGCCGCAGTTGTTTGTTCTTGAGCATTCTCGTCCACGAGGGACATCCACCGATCATCGTTGGCGTCTGCACTTCCTCCTAGGACATAGGCCACCTACAAGAGACTTCAAGGCATCTCTGTCCCTGGCCAGTTTCTTTAAGATCTTCCATTCATGGCCTATTCCTATTTTAATGGTATTAAACAGTTCTCTCGTGTTCCCCTGGTAAGCTGCATCTTCTGCTAATAGGTACACCTATCTTAATTTTCACTAATTACCCTTATTAATACCTTATCCCTACCCAAACAGGGCCCCGCGCATCCATAATGGCATAGTAAGCTGCAAAAGGCCCCGAAATGCAAAGACTTGCCTAAAGACAGCCATAAAAACCTGGAACCTTTTTCGTTCAATTTGAACTGTTATTTGTCAATGGTAATAAAGAAATGTTTTTGATGGTAAAAATTTTCAATTTTTGGAATTACATGATGGTATTCTACACGAATATTTTCTTGCAAGGACATGTAACTCTTCAGTGGGTTCTATTACTTTCTTTTATAAATACATCTATGGAAAAAAAAAATTCTCGTTTTAAGACTTCCTCTAAAGATAGAACCCCGTCTCTTGAATTTTCTCCACTCCTACTCATTCTCCTTCCAGCACGGTGTTCAGTTGATAATGATAAAAAAAACAAATTACACAGACTATTTGTGTAAGGAAACAATAAATTAAAGCTTTATTATCAACTAATACAAATAATGGTAGACGTTTCGGCTCATGCCTTCATCAGTACAAAAACAATTACATGTACTTACATATATATTAAAATTAAAACATATTAAAGTCTATGTGATAAAATGAAAAGAAATGAAAGACAAAAATAAACACGGACATAGAATATAAGAAAAAGGAGGAAGTTGATAATGATATAAACTTTCTAGAATCTATAGCAGCGCTCTGTATTAGAACATAACTTTGTTCCATGAAATAGGTTGGCATTATATATTTTAAAGATTACGGGTTCCCATAAATTGAGATACTATAGAAAAGAAAAATATCGCATGAACTGAGTAAAATTCCAGCATCTGATCTCGTTTTACAAGTTACTAATTTAGATGTCAATTTTTTCCAAGACGTTAAAAATTGTTAATTATGTTTTTTTCGAACTTATTTATGTTATAGCGATGTTTATTAACGGATAAATTGGAATCTTTTCAAGCTCTTGCGCTAAATCTTAATAATTTTCCATAAAATAGTTTTAAAAAAGTATTTACGCATTGCTTTAATTTGATAGACGTAGCATTTTTTAATAATTAACAATATTTTAATGAAAAACACAAATTATGTGTGCTACTTTAGTGCAATAGAACCCCCCAAAAATTAATTTTCAGTTAGTTACCTTAAAATACATTTCTAAAACTGAAACTATAATATAAATTACTAATTTCCAGTTAAACACAATATTTGAAGCACCATGTCATGTAGGTACTTGTTAGCGCATCATTCTGCGCATGTCGAAATTCCACGCAAAAACTGTCGTGGTGATATTAATAGTACATATTATTTGGCCCAGTGGTGATGTGTTGTTTTTTGTGCAGTTTTCTTATAATAGCGCCATTTATGACGCAAACCACTTAATTTTCCAAACAAATAAATTCCTTTTTATAAAGCGATTTTTAATTTTTGAATTGGTTTGGGTTAGTTATAACAACCACTATGTAATCAAACAGAAGTTGCGTGAATCCGTTAATTAAAATTCGAAATTAAAAGTATTTTTGTTTTCCCTTGGTTTCCCCCTTCAAAAGAAAAAGGCGATTGTCGGAAATGGCTTCATTTTTAAAATAAATACCAAAAAATTCCGCCCTTTAAATGAGTGCCAGCCGGGGCGGACCGCCCCCACCGCCCCCCCAGCTACGCCACTGTGATTAGTGATAGTCTCATATATTTGAATCCGAGTGATGCGTAGGCATTATTAAAAACACTATGATGTTAATGATGATCTAAGAAATCAGTGAAAACCAAACTGATTGAAGAATTTAGCTGCTTGAACAAAAGACCGAACGCCTTGAAAAACTCTAAGAGACGATGGAAGCGTGCAAGGAGGGTTCAGGGCCATCAGCAAAGTCGAGATCAAGACGTTCGGTCTTTAGAAGCGTAATGAGAATTCAAGACTTCGAATAAGCCAAAAATAACCGTAGAGCACCCTAATTTTCAGTATTGAAGTAAAATAAGATAAGATATGAATATCATTATTTTTTTTTCATTTTGAATTTCAGATAAATGCCAATTTGATTAACCATGCGGCACAGCGTAAATGAATTGTTTTTCATTTTTATAATTCTATTTCAACTTTCACCAGGTAACATGTTTCTTAATTTCTGCATTTTTGGTTAGTTAAAAAATGCATTTTAACATACTAAATGCACATGAGCTGTCCACTTTGTTTAAACGTCAAAAATTTTAAAGACTACATTTCAAATATTAATTTATTAATTTTGTCAAAAAATCTCAAATGCACTGAACTTGTTAATATCACGATTGGAAATTTCTATGTTGATAATGAATGAGATATTAAAAAATATTAAATAAATTATGTATAAAGCATGATTAAAAAAAATTTGGTTAAATTTTGTTATTGTAAAATTTCTCTCTCATTTTTCTCACTTCCCTGCATCTCTCTCTATCTCCTCATCTTTCTCTCTCCGTCCAACTTTCTTTCTCTCCTTCACTTTCGCTCTTTTACTCTATTTTATTGTCACTCTCTCGCTTTCTCTATACTTTCTCACTTCTGCTCTCTTCTCTGACTCTCTCCCTTCCCCTATCTATCTATATCTCCGTCATGATTGTTTCACTACATTTAAATGTCTTACTTTAGTCATACAGGCTGAATTCAACACAGTGAAAATGATGAAAATGTCTGATCCACAAATCACGATGGTTCCTATAGGAATATCTTTGTATAACATTAGTCAGCTTAATTGTGCCAGAATCTGTAAAACGTATGACAACTGCTACAGTTTTTACTACAAAGTCCAAGCAAAGAAATGCACTTTAGGTAATATATTTAATATATTTTTTTACAATAGATTTTAAACACAAATGAGCCAATTCTATTGTAGTCTTTTTTATAGTTGTTTTATTTTGATTTTTTTTAAAAATATACCTAAATACTTATATAAATACCCCCAAAACATTTTTTAATATTAAAAAAAAATTGCCAGAAAACAGTTATGCAAAACTTATATATACAAATATTTGCTGTTACTAATTTATATATATATATTAGTAACAGCAAATATTAACTAATATATATATATATATTTAGCATCACCGATTAACAAATACGACATAAA
>MUZC01004740.1:642768-660268 GCA_002072015.1 Radix auricularia | reverse complement strand
AAATCAAATAATAGGTAAACTAAAACTTATAAAAAAGAATTAGCCGCATGATCAATTACTAGTGAATTGTAATATCTGACAAAAGAAATCATTTAGTTAAATTAATAATTTTATAAAGAAGTAATAATAAATTTGGTATTTAAGTCTAGCTTATTCTAACAATATAGTAAAGACGAATCCTCAGATATAGCCTACATATGGATTATACAACTTTCTTATTCTGTTCGTCATCTCAAACACAAGAAATCTTTTTTTCTTTTCCCTGTTCGGGTGTGAAATGTGTTGCCTCAACGAACCCTGGGAACTAAAACCTAGCCTCATTACATCAATTTCACAATTTAACATAATTTTAAAATCTTTTTCCTTTGTAGTTTTTACTTTAACTTTTGCTACTTCCTTCCTTTTTTTTTTGTATCCTGTGTCAAATATGTTCTATTTTTATATTTCTTTTGTTTTTATCTTTAATTATGTATTTTTCTGTGATATTGATATTGAATTTCGTATACAATTTTAAATAATGTATTATTTTTTGCACTGAGAAAGGTAATATCAAAAACGTAAAATGTTGTATTAATAAAGCTTTAATTTATTGTTTTGATTACAAGGTTTGTTTGTGTCTCTTGTATTTAACATACTATCAACATTTAAAGTCTTATTAAAATGCAATTCCAGGCATCCTGAGGGTATAATCATCTTCCGTATGAAATAAGTCTACATTATGTATGAAATAACATGATATAAATAATTGCAATTGCTTTAAAAGAACCTCTTCTTTAAAGTGATTAATCTAAGTTAGTGACTTATGTTTAGGTAAAGCAAATCGTAATCAACTTTACCAAAGGAAATGTAAAAATCGACCAAATGGAACTTTTTGCCGCTATACATCAAAATTATTATTAGATTGTGCCGGGGTGCCGTGGCACCTGCGGCGCCCCCTTTTTTTAGGGCGCCTACGGTGCCAAACTTTTCCAAAAGCCCAACTAACTTGTCCTTTTTTGATAAATACGAAATATTAAACTTTGTGAAATGTACGCAAAGTATTTAATAATAGGGGTTGTATTTTACGCACCGATGCACACCAAACAATGACGTCATCATATTAAATATTTTTACAGCGCTAATCACCACACGATTTTTCAACTAACTGCTGTAGACTGTCGTACATCGTTCCTCGGCGTATATTATTTACTAGATTGTGCCAGGCGCCGTGGCGCCTGCGGCGCCCCCGTTTTTTGGGCGCCTACGGCGCCAACCTTTTTTTTAAAGACCAACTAACTTGTCCTTTTTTGATAGATTGTGCCGGGCGCCGTGGCGCCTGCGGCGCCCCCTTTTTTTGGGCGCCTACGGCGCCAACCTTTTTTTTAAAGACCAACTAACTTGTCCTTTTTTGATAAATACGAATTATTAAACTTTATGAAATGTACGCAAAGTATTTATTTAATAATAATAATAGGGGTTGTATTTTGCGCACCGTATTTTGCGCACCGATGCACACCAAACAATGACGTCATCCTATTAAATATTTTTACAGTGCTCATCAAAACACGATTTTTCAACTAAACTAACTGCTGTAGACTGTGGTACATCTCTTGCGTTACGCGTTACGTTACAAACATACCCACACCACTGGGCTATTATATATATAATTATTTTTCTAAATTGAATTACTGTGAATGCGTTAGGTGGTTCTCATATATTTTATATGGATTCAAGGAATGTCAAAACACTCAGGACTTCAAACTAAATTTAATAACCACATCATCATATACATCAATGCTAAAAAAACGGATGATTTATGATTATTTTCGTCATTGTCATTTTTTCATATATCATCAAACTACTGCTAGTATGGATAAAAACATGACAAAATTGGTTCTTTTCATTATTTTAACATGAATTAAAAATTATAGTGTATAATAGTTGTTTAAATCCATAATCCCCATAGTTGGTGCTGCTGCCCACTGTGGGCGCTGAGGCTATCCAGGGGGCTGTGAATACCTATAACTGGGCTCTACAAGTAAAAAAGAAAGAATAGAAGATTTTAAACAAAACTTATTTATGTATTCCGCTCCTAACGCTTATTCGTTGTTTGAAAAAACGTTGTGAACGTTTGTCTGGTTCACGCATACTCCGTCACTTCAACTTAGGCATGAGGAATTGCGCACTTCTAGACTACAAGAACATTCGACTACAATTAAAGGTGACAAATTTTAAAAAAACATCAACCGACTTTTGCAAAATTCTTTCAAGCCCAACCACACAAGATTGCGATTTCTGGATCGCCTCTTATAATAATTTGTTAATTATTGCCAAATCGGGAAAACCTAATATTTTGGGTTAAGAACTAATTACACCGCTAATAGGTGACGTAATACATACTGCAGTGCTACAAAAATCAGCGTGTGAACTAATCCAGAAATCCACAGTGTAAATAGAGATTAATTAGTCTATATGTGTGAAAGTTTGAAGATTAAATTGTGTGACTATTTAAAAACATCTGTAATTTCTGTTCAACTTTATAAGGCAAATTTCCACGGAAATGAAGCATTACTTTTAGCGTAAGAAAGAACGAATTTTCAAAGAAGTATTAGACTATTTGCTAAATATTTGCAAACCTATTTCAAAAGAAGAATCATTATTTCATACATTAGATAAGACTTTTGTGGCGAAATTTGGGAGCCCACTGCTATTTGCACGAGAACAGAATCAAAACAAAAGGGGCATTACTCTCCAAGAGTTCAAGGATCAAAGGTCAATAATTAAATATGCAATGAACTGCCCGAAAATGAGGCTGTCCCCCCAAGTATAAATGTTGGAGCATCGCCAATATTCTTTCTTTCCGCCCGAACGTCAATTGTGTGCTAATCGATTTGTGTGTTCAAGCCACTGAACCCCATCTCTAGCCATCCTTTGATGCGAGAAAGCCGGCGCAGTTATTCAGAGCCAGAATCTATGTAAGTTGGAACTCTAACTTATTCCCCTGGTATTTGTGAGCGTATTTCACGCCGATATTTAAATATTAATATTCGTACAATGTCATATTGAAACTGTAGAGACATGTTGACCCAGTTAGCCATACGCCAGCCGCGTGCAACATGTATTTCTCCTTTCATAACTAAATATAATAACACGCGATAGATGGATTGAATTGTATTAGTATAACGAGTACTATTATTAACTTTAATATAACTATAATTATATTTATTTCGCTTACGAGATGGTAGTGAATTATTATTTCCGTCTTAGGTTATTAAACATATTAAATAACCGTCAGGCAGATGGTCCGAATTATATTGGTGTAACCAATAATATCATTATATTTATTCTACCATCCACTCACAGGATGAATTATCATTTCAGTATTATATTATAAAATGTATTAATTACCTATCAGGCAGATGGATGGAATTATATTGGTGTAACCAATAATACCATTGTATTTATTCCACCATCCACTTACACAATGATAATGAAATATTATTTCCAGTTCATGTTATATATATATTTGTATGTATTTAATAACAATGTGTTCATGAAAATGTATTTGATCACCATTTGGCCCCTTACTCTGAAGGCTCGGCTGCCCAAAAGGTGGATCAAAACAGACGAGAATAGAAACCATCCTAATATATATTATTTCTATCTCAGTCTGGTTTTTAGGCACCCGCCTGTACTGCGAGATAACCCGAACTCCAGACAGCAACCGCCCTAACGAAGTGTCGACATACCTGGTTCAGGAGCTGGACTCACCGCTATCCAAGCGACTTGCATCCGACCCCAACCCACACCTGGATCAGGAGCTGGACTCACCGCTATCCACGCGACTTGCATCCGACCGCCAACCCACAATTGGACCAGGAGCTGGACTCACCGATATCCACGCGACTTGCATCCAACCCCTACCTCACCCCTGCACCGATCGACAGGACCAGAGGAGGAAAAATCATCATTACCAGCTTACTCCAAGCGTAACGCTGAAGCCAACCGCACTGGTTGTTGCCTACACATTATAGTTGTAGAAGCCGGTTATTCACACAATCCGTGATCACCGAAGTCACCTGGAACCTTAGGTGAAGCAGCCAACAAGAAGCCAACCGCACTGGTTGATGCCTACACATCACCTGTGTAGAAGCCGGTTAATCACACAATCCATGATCACCGAAGTCACCTGGAACCATAGGTGAAGCAGCCCATAGGACAGAATTGCAGAACCAACCGTTCACGGAGCGGGGCAGTCCTTCCTAAAAATTTAAGTATTTATCCTATAATTATTATATTGATTGGCTTAAGCCTTATGATGAATTTTGGCCATAACGGAACTTGTTTCCGCTCACTGTAAATATTGTAAAATAAATTATTATTACAATTTCACCATCTTGTTTGTTGATCATCGTATTGTGAGAGATCACTAAAGTATGCTCGTGTAGGCGGGAGAGAATAAATTAAATAATATACCCCTAGACAACTTGTCAAAGAATATCAACATCTTTCTCGCCACAACTTTTAAAGAAAAAATAAAAACTTCTATCTAAGTCACATTTTATCAGTGACCAAAGATGGTTCTCAATCGAAAATAGGGTGCTACAGGAATATTGTTGCATATTTAAAAAGAAGGTGCTAATTGTATTTACAGTAAATTACATCATCCATCGCAAATATTTAATTACCAAAAAGAGCTTCTATACTATTCACTAATTAAAGCTATCAAAACACATCGAAAAAAAAATTGAAGGATATATTATCTGAACAGATTTGTAACAAAAACTCTGAATCATTTAAGCATTTGCTGCTTCATACCGAAGTCCGTTGGTTGTCAAAATGTTTATACTTGGATAGGATTTACAAACTTTTTAACTCAATGCTTAAGTTCTTGAAATGTAAAAATATTCTTTGACGATCCAATCTCATTAAATTAAAAAGGCACATCGCCTCAAGCTGATAACTGAATGAAATAACAAAAATAATCTTTTATTTCTGCATTTATGACAAAACGTCTTATGTAAATAGGTACATTTTGGACGAGGGGGATTCATCTAGTTCCAAAATTTATAAAGCACAGAAAAAATGACGAAGACATACTTTCTTAATGTCACTACTTAGATGCTGTCCATTTAGATTTAAATAAAAAATTTGATGATATTTTGAAAATTATCTTAATTGATTCAATTTGGATGCTGTTTGAAGTGCAAACACAGAATAATCTCCATAGTTACAAGAAGAAATGATTGCAGTAAGAACAACACATAAATTGATAATTAAATTTAAAAGCGGCTACCAACTCTTCTCCAAGGAAAAGAGATCACTACGGCTTAACATTAAATGTGGGTTACTATTTTTAGCAAGTTTTTAATTTTTTCTCCAAATTTTGTTTCCCATATCATCTTAAGGGCTTGTTAAAAAGACTAAACCGACGTCTATATCGAAATATATTATTGTTTGTATGTCAATGATGTTAGGACGTGACAGACGGATGAAATTTATTAAGAACTTCAAGAGAAGAAGAACTGAAAATCTTTATAACTAACGACCTCAAGAGAAAAAAATAAAAATGATAAGATGATTAGATATTTGCGAAGCAGTTTTTTTTAATGAGTTGTGCAGCATTGACAACTTTTAGATTGTGTTTTCCGTTTAGAAGATTTGACTTTTTCCTATAGAAATCCTTAAAGATATACATACATCTAGGAAATTCGGAATCAAGTTTTTTTCCTCATTCAAGTACATGAGTTTAAGTTCATAATAAATTAGTAACTAAAGGACTCTTGTAAATATTTCTTAATTTCAAGTTTACTAAATAAAATAGAAAACGTATTATTGTCAATTTTCAATTGAAATCAAAAGCGTAATATATTTATGGAGGAGGGAATTCGCGCTGCTTTATTAATGGGTCCACCTAGATTGTGTTCTTAAAGAGGATTAGATTTAACTTTAAAAAACTATAAACATGTTGACGTCATGTTGGGTCACCTATTTGAATGTATTGTTTTATGAAATATTACTAATGTAGTTCATTTTAAAAAGTATTTTTTGAAATTTAATTATTTAGTGACATTTGTTGATTGTAGAGACTCATCTGACCAAATATATTCCCTTTAATAACAACATCCTAAAAAAATGGGGTGTATTTTTTTTTTGATAAATGGGCATATTATTTTTTATATTAATTAAACAACAGGAAATAAATATTCCTTTAAAAAATAATCAACAAACAATTTGACAATTTAACATCGAACGCATGTTCATAACTTTGCCTAAATTTTACTTAGTGACTGTTTACAATAAATGTTACGGTCCAAGTGCACGTCAAAATATAGGAGGATTGACTCGGAAAATTGAGTGCCACAATGTTTCCAGCTTAATTTGTTGAAATGCCACCCCATGCTGGAACGATGTCATTTTTTTAAAGAAATGTCTTACATGCTAATAAATAAATAAATTTACTGACTGTAGATGCACGAAAATTGATTCTAGCATGTTAGTAATATGATTGTAATTACCAAGAGTTTAACCTAAACGACAGTTTTGACAAGAAACAGAAAAGCTAAAATTTAAAGCCATCTTGCCTACATTTATTTAATATTTTAAGAGGTTCAAAAATATTTTTTAAAAAGAAAGGTTTTCACATTTACAGACTCGATCCTGAACTGAAATTTAAAAAGAAGAATCCTAAACAACTTAACTGAATTTTCCAATTGTTTAATTTGATAAACTTGTAACACGTGTTTTTTACTTTTGACTTTTAATTACCAATATTTTTTTTATTGTAAATGCAATAAATACATATAAAAGCTATTTTTTTTAACTTGCAAAATTTTCAAACAAATTTAAGCTCAAATTATGTGAAATTCCAAAAATAAGAAAAATGCATTTTACATTATTCCTTAAAATAAACGCGAAGATTTTAAGTCTTGAGAAGAAACAAAATATGTATGATTTTTGACGCAATGCAAAATTTTTTTTTTTTTTTTTTTTTTTTTTTGGGGGGGGGGGGGAGTTTGGCTTTAGGAAAGGTATAATGTGTCTTTAGTTTTTTTAATGAAAACGTAACGTTCAAATATTTTTTTTTATATTTTCTACTCAAGGTTCATTCAATTGTAATATTCTAATGACTGTAATTTTTTATGTTAATATGATATATATTCCGGGATTGCGACCCCAAGGGAATCGCCAAATGTTTCTGGGGGTCACCAATTTATATTTTCGACAAAAAATATTCAATTTATTGGAGTTTTGCATTGATTCTTCTTAATTGTATGCATAAAAACAGTGCTACTCGGAGATGGAAAAAATCAAACAGTTCGATGTGGTTTTCGTATCTTGGAACTTTCGCAACTTAAATCATTCGTTTCTAGAAACACCACTGTACAATAAACACTAATGCAGAATAGAGAACTTATGCGATTGTTTGTATAAATAGTTATAACTATAGTCTTTATTTTTAACAGATAGTGCTCCAAAACTTTTAATTCGACAAGTGACTTCAGGTATTCTTAAAAGTATGCTTGTTGATTTAACTCTCACTTTAAGAGACACCCCGATGCAAACTGAGCTAAGGTTTCACAATTTTTTCTGTTCAATTTGATGCATCAACAGACTTAAAACCTTGTGGGCTCAGTAATCTACTTGAAATATTTTCCTTCAGATGATCTCAAAGAAGAGTTCCTATTTTGTAGTTGACTTAAAGCTACTAGAAAAAGTGAAGTTATTGTATAGAGGATAAATATTTTCTTTTGAGACTAGGCGCTTAAAGTTTAAAAAAAAAAGAAAACTATAAATTTAGGCTTTACGAAAACAAGAGTTTGCTCCCAAAAACAAGGGAAATCGACTGCATGATTGTATGTATGTCCTTGCCATTAGGACTCTTCCAAACTCCTCTGCAAAAGGTACAAAATCCGATAATGAAAATCACAAAATACGTCAATTCTTGAGCTCTTAACACTCGTCAGTTTAAAGAAATGAGAAAATAAATTGACTCTGATCAAGAAGTTCTTCTTTTCCTTAATGCAGAAAGCTGGTTTTCGAAAGAAAATTTTGGAATCATGTATTTGAATTGAAAGATGAAACAACGAGATCAAATAACTCAGAATTATCTGATTATAAAATGATCCCGTTATGTGATATAATTCCTTGCCCTGATTCGATTACATACTTCATTAGAGATAATCAGCTCAATTAGGATTCTGTCATTGAATTCACATTACTCGTGTGTATCCTATTTACTGTAGCCCGTGTGAATTGCAATCGCTTGCATACATTCCAATAGGATCCCTTTGTTTACTGAGAGATATGATTCAGTGTGGTAATTAGTATAATTGCCATTATGCCTAGGGAGAAATACTAAAATATCTAAAATATTTGTAAACTGAAAATACGAACTACTCTATCAGTTTGAAAGTTATAATAAAGAGAAACAAAAGTAGTTGGATTTTCTTTTAAAAATGTTTATTATAGTTAGACTTCTGAAAATAAACACACAATATTATCATGTTTCCGAAAAAACTTCAATGTGTCCATGACAACAAATAATTAAATGTGTGCATGAGATGTAAATATATGAAATTATTGATCAATATATTCACATGTCAGCTGGGTAGTCAAGTCAACAGTGCGCTCGCCTCACAGGCTGTGGGGCGTTGGATCAAGCCCACGAAAAGCCACTATAAACATGTTGAGAAATGACTAACGCTAAGAAAGTCCTCCACTGACGTGGAGAGGGATGGGCGCCGCCAGCCTCTCTTAAGCCTTAAATAGGTTCTTGGATGAAAATAAAATAAAATATTTACTTGCAACAATATGTAAGCTTATTACCTACATACATATATCTTAATAATTCTCGATGAATTAAAAAAAAATTCAATCTAAGTTTTACGCAACAAACAAATTAGTGTAAAATAATGAAATTATGTGGTTTTTTTATTATTAGGGAAATGAAAATTAAGAAAAATAACTGTTGTAGAATTTTTACCACTTGAGTAAAATAAAGTTGCTTGACCCAAAACAGAAAAAGACCCACAATATTTCTTCAGCTGTAACCAATCAAAAAGCTTGGTTAATTAAAAAGGTTTGTCAAGTTTGTTGCGTGAGTAAGGCGGAGACCCTTTATGAAGGTCATGAAAGCAATGTCCTTTTACAGAAATCAAAACTTAAAGTGTAATGTCTGCGTAAGTTGAAAAACTTTTTTGGATAAACAAAACTTGGATGAAGAGAATGTTCTCATATTCAAAATCACACGACATTGCAAAGAGAAATGAAGACTAGTTTGCCTACTGTCAACACTTAACGGCTCGTCATGCAGAACTGAACCAAAAGTTTGAAGACACTTTTCACTTTGATATTTGCGACTGGGAGTAGAATCCTTTTGCTTAGGGACAAACTCAGATCATAGACATACTTGAATCCATACTAATACAGGAGCAACTTATTGAATTATCCCCAAATGAGGAACTTAAAACATGTATACCACAAATTCTTATTCCAAAAAAGATCCAAATTGTATATGCTGCATTATTGGTTATCGTTCAATGGTATCCCCACCACAGAGGAGTCGACCGGCAGTGAGTAAGAGTCGTACAGACAGTGAAAGTAGTAGACAGAAGTGATGTCTAATAAAGAGAAGAAATGTTAGAGTTAAATGACGCTTTTATTTTAATTATGAGAGATGAAGAGTCAAGCAGTACGAACGTTCTTTATAGTATCATGCGATCAATGCTAGTTTTATTTATTAGTAAAAAAAAGTCTTAGAATTGCTAAATTTATAATTTTTTTATGCATCCAAAGATTTGTCGTCTGATTTTACCAGGTAATTCACTTTTCAAAGATATTAGGTTTTTATTTGTTTAAAAGTGTATTTTATGTTAGACAATTTCTGGAATAAAAATAGAGGTTTTTTTTTAAAAAAAATCTGGACAAGAGGTGCAAGTCAAATCTTTGTTTTTTTTTTAATTTGAAAAGAACAAACAAATTACTATTATTTTCGCTGAATAAAACGCACTTTTTCTTCCTCAAAATTGTGTGTGAGTGGAGGCAAGGTGAAGTTTGTGCGTTTTATACGACGAATAGACAGCGATCTTCGATCCTAACGGATCAACCGGAAACTTTGTGAGGGCAATGTTCAAGTACTTTCTATTACTATTAGTGTTAGGGCAATTTTAAAATGGACCAGTGATCTTAGGGATAAGTAGCGGGCAATGATGAGTGGGGCAATGGTTGATAGTACAAGGATAACTGGGATAATTGGTGGATATTACAGTGATAAGTAGGGGCAATGGATTGCAATACGTGATGAGTGGGGGCAAGTTTGACATTACGTTATGATTGGGGGCAATGGTGAATAATTGAATGTTATAGTGTGTAGAGGCCAAATTTGGATGATAGAATAAACACAAAGGCAAAACTTATTTTTGTCTTGTGTTTTTTAAAGCCTCATTTTTGTTACGGTCACTGTTTCCTGACAATACTGAGTTTTAATGAGAGTAAATATTGTTCTTATACTTTTGTTAATTTAATTTCATTTCTAAAGAAGATTCATATTGTTACGCCATTGTATGGGTTAAATTAATGATCATACAAGGACAGGCTTTAACTCAGATTAACTCTAACACCACAATAATATTCATAAGTTTAATATCATCAAACAAGGTTTTTCTGCATGCAACAACAGCAAATCCATAACTGACTTTCGACTACCAACCGTCTCTACGTCAAGTACACTATATTACGTCATAGTGGTCAATACACGCGCATAACTTCAAATACTAGTATAAACATGTTTATTCCGGAAGAACCCCGTTACCCAATAATATATGGGCATAAAAAGTTTGATAATTGTTGAAGCGGAGCACATCTAGTTGAATGGCGTGTATAACCTTAAAGAGCTTTCATTTTTTAATATTAAATTATATGATATTTCAAATTCAGGCATGTGTGTGTCACCTGTTTTAGACTCACTGGTGTAACAACTTTATATTAGACTAAAATTAAGTTGATTTATTAAAGTGACTACCACCTTCCCATAATTGTGGTTCTGTTGATGATTTGAATCTTGCTGTGTGGCTTAGTGCATACCATTATGCTGTAAATTGGTAAGTAGGTGGGCGTAAAACCCACTTTTCTAACAGACCATTTTACCTAAAATTATACCTTAATTCATATTAATTATGAATCAATATAACAGGGCATAATGTCAGTTATAATACAAACATAAGCTTAGTTTCATTCTCTAAAACCTTTGGCTAAAATATTTTTGAACAGTAAAAAATTGTTACACCAGTAAATGGTCTGTTACGCCAGTTAGGATTTGTCATATAAATTGATTTTTTGTCTAAAATGAGATAAATAATATACATCAAGTCTATTAAAATTTTAAATCTAGAACCTTACAGTTTGTCCAGATATTTATTACTTAGTAGGTGCGACCGTGGCGTAGCATACCCATTGTTCATAGATAGTGCAAAGAAAGGGTGGTGGCAAATCCGATACAAACTACATCGCGAAGAAATCAGAACACCACAAATGAACCAGTGACGCATTGCTGGTCTACAAAGATACACTCTTCGGTTAGCTACTTGCCACAACCCTGTATTACCCTAGCTTGCCAAACGTAAACTGTGATTGGCCGATGTTGGCGGGGATCATTCGTCAAGCTTATTTGTCCTCGTCTTGGGCTTGTTCGGGTCATTTAAATATATAGAGATGTTAGATTTAAATTATTCTGCTATCCGTTCGTAGATTGGAGTATGTTTAGAAATGCGGTTAAACATGTTTATTAGGATTGTGGAAAGGTGACGTCGCATCAGTGTGTTAAGGTGGCTGTGAAATGTGTATGGACATAACGACGTTGTCAATGGATCGCCCGAGAAAGTCATCACGTGTGAGAGGCAAATAAACTTCGTAATAGCCCTGATCGGTAGGTCCGCTAAAGAAAGGGTATAATGTATAATTTTGACCAGAATTGTAAACTAGAGAGAGGTATGAGGACGTAAATGATAATACTTCAGGAAATATTTCGGGCATCGCAAAAATGTCTGCCTCGCCCCTATGTGCTCCTTAAGTATTTATATACTCAACGTTTTGGTGAGAAGTGTGTATGTTTACTTTTTCGTTACTGAGAACAACGGAGAGCACGTGAGCGAAATCATTTTCGAAAAGGCAGGGAGTAAAAAACGGGCACAAACATAACGTCTCAGAAGGTGATTGAATTTAGGTGCATGTCATAACCACTACACGACGAAATGCATGTCCTTATGTGAAGATACTCGACCTCCTCCTACCATAAAAATCGGTACTGAAAACTTGGAGGTTGTGGACAGCTTCACTTACTAGGGGTCCAAGGTCTCCAATACACTGCCCATTGAAGTAGAAATAAACAGCAAAATTGGCAAGGCAGTTGCAACAATGGCAAAACTAAATTAGCGGGTCTGGCAAAATACAAAGCTAACGGAGGAAACTAAACTGTGCGTCTATCGAGCATGTGTCATCAGTACACTGCTACATGGGAGCAAGACATGGACCACTTATATATCCCAAGAGCGCAAGCTTAATAGCTTCCATTTGAGAAGCCTGCGTCGCATCCTTGGCATTAAGTGGCAAGACAAAGTGCCTTATAGTGAAGTTCTAAAGCGTGCCAATGCCCAAAAGATGTTCTCAATTCTCATTGAAAGACACCTGAGGTGGCTAGGAAATGTTAAAAGAATGATCCCCTGCCGCATCCCGAAGGACCTCCTATGTGGTGAACTTGCTTTAGGAAAGAGGAAAATAGGTCACCCACGCTTGCAATTTAAAGATGTCTGTCAAAAGAGACATGAAAGCAGCCAAAATACAAGTGACTGGGAGTGTAAGGAAGAAGACCGACCGATCTATTTGGCGCACAGTTGTCAAAGAGGACGTCATAGTAGCTGAAGAGTGAAGAATGGAGGAGGCTGCAGACAGAAGAGCTAGGAGAAAGGCCAAAACATTTGGAAGCACAGAACTCGTGTGTAAAAGTTGTGTTAATAACTGTAACTCAAGGATAGGACTGAACAGCCACTGGCGAAAATGCAACCCAACCCAACGGTGATGTCCATCGTCTCGCGAGACGGAAGGATGCAGATTAATACGATTATGTGAAGGATCAACAAAACTGAAGTCAAAAAGCATCAAAAGTCTCGATGACACACAGTTGCTTGCCAACTATTAACAGATTGTTTGACTCAGCAAGGGTCAATTGTCATGCCTGTTTGTACATTCTCGCTTTGGTGAATTTTATTTACATATATATATATATATATATATATGTGTGTGTGTGTGTGTGTGTGTATATATATATAGAGACTTAGAGAGAGAGATAGACAGAGATTTATATTATATTGAATAAGAACAGTAGATTACTATTATTATTTGCTTGTCAACCACCACTCTACTAATTTTTTTATAGTATGAACAAATTCAGCTTAAAAAATCTTTCTATTCTTTGGTGGAACACTAAGGTCATAATTTTGCCTTACAATGAGGAACTTTCAGACACATTCACAACTATTATTTTATTTCTCCTGGCTATGTCCAATGCCAAGGCATTAACAAAAACGAAACGCAGAGGTACAGCGAAGCGCGAAATGCTGTGTCTCAGCGATGCATATCTTTCCCAAGGCTTTTATTATCAGTATTTTACAGCTACACATATGTGTTTGCCTCTTATTGTGATTTTTGTGTCCCGAGAGAACACAATTAAGATAAAGATGATGTTGTCAGTTTTCTTTTTGAAAAAGACGTATTGGCCCTCTCCTTGTATTTCTTATAACTTGTATGATAGGACACTCGTTTCTGGACGTACCACTGTATTTCGCTTTTAAGTTTGTTTCTTGAATTGTTTTGAAAATGAAATAAATACAATTTGAACTAATGTTTTAAAACACTTTTTCAAGGATTATTTCAAAGAATTAAATTTGATAATATTAATAAACGATTTTAATTTAAAATACTAAGGTCTTTCTGTAAATCACATTTCAAATTACACAAGTAATAATAATATTGCAATATTTCTCAAGTTAACACTTACAGATATACCTTCCGAGAATGAAATCGCTTTCTGAAAACTAAATAATTAATTATTCAAGGAAGTCATCATATCGACTAACATGTGATTCTTCGACGCTGTTTAATGTAATTCACTATATGCTTATGGTGATCAATAACATTAAAATTTAAAGAAATTAATACGTCATTGTTTCTGAACTTTTGTCGCTTGCCAAACAAATTTTAGTCTGGGCTACATTAGCACTTGTTCCAAGAAAACAATAAAAAACATCGATTTTCGCTAAATGCCAAACATTCACGAACTAAAAAGTAATTAATGATGTTTAATTACGTGTGTATCTTGGTTCACCGCTAACCTCACGCCACCAAGCATTCAGTTTAACCAATTATTCCTCATCATGTCATGTCCAAGAGCTCATTAATTAGTTTTATATTTGCAATGTCTAATTTAAGTGTATTTTTATATACTATATAATAACATCTATATATAAACTTTAAAATACTCTTTAAGATTTACCTGTCTGGGAAATATTAACCATAACTTCAAATAGTCCTTAATAGCTTAGGATCGGTTTACGATACAGCACAGCATACATGGCATGTATATTTTCAAATTCCATATAATCATCACAGTTTACTATACAAGCTCAGGGGTTAATTATTTTTCTTGTCTTGTATTCATTTTAATTCGCCGTGCATTACACAATGGAAATAAACACGCTGTCTCCAATTCTATATCCTTATGTGTTTTAAGAACTAAGAAACAAATAACTCAGAATGATTTCGAATAAAAAAAATTTCTTGGTTTTTTTTAAAAAAATATTTTTTAACAGTAAGCAGGTCGCTAAAAATATTTCTACGACCTTTTATATTGTATGAGTTGAATACATACATTGTATCTTAACAATTTAATTAAATGGTTAACCCCCTTGTTTACAATAACTTTTCATATGTTAAATGTTATTATATACTAGGGTATCACTGTCAAAAAATGTCGGACGTTTTAAAAATAAATACATTTTAGCTTCAATCTCTTTATTTTGAACAAATGTTCATCATAAAAAAATCAATACATGTAATATGTAAAGACGAAAATTTGTTTGTTTTTCTGTTTGTTTCCAATACAATTCCACACCGTTGGACCCAGGTTGCTGAAATTTTGCATGGGACCACAATTTGACCTGGAAAAGGTCATAGGCTATGTTTCAACCCCAGGTAACTACCCCCAGGGTAAGGGGGCATTTTTGTTCTTATATGAGCTATATACAAAATGAAAATAACTAATTCTCCTATTTCGCGTGTAGGGAAAGCATAAAACTTTGGGTCGTTGTTAAGTATACTTCTATGATGGTAACATGTGAATACAATTTTAAAATATCACTTACTGGGGTCCGGGGGCCCAAATGTAGTTTTTTTTCCTTATATTGAAAACTGACTCTTCACTAATTCCTGAAATTTCCGTGTAGGTAGCGGCATGTAACTTTGGTAAATTGTTGAGTAGCCTTTCTCAACGATTATTGGTGTTAGTTTTCTTTTATAAATCACACTAATTGGGCAAGGGGGCCCAAAAACTATTTTTAATTCTGAAAATTGCTTCTTATCCACTTTCCCGTGTAGTTTGAGTACACTCTCGAAATGGTAACATGTAAAAAAATATAATTAAAGTATCAGGCACTGGGGGCAAGGGGCCAAAATGTATTTTTTCTACTGTAAAAACAGACTCATCACTAATTCTCAGATTTCCCGTGTAGGTAGAAGCATACAACATTTCAAAGTTGTTAAATAGCCTATTGTGACAATAAATGGCGCAAAATAATTTTAAATATCCCACTCATGGGGGCCGTGTCCCAAAAACGTTTTTTCCCCTTCACATGGACTAAATAAATATTGCCCATGTATAGTAGGCAGAAGCATAAAACTTTGGGAAGTTGTTGAGTACACTTCTATGATGGTAAAAATGAATATAATATTTAAATTATCACTTCATGTGGGCCGTGGGCCCAAATATTTTTCTTTTCTTATATAAGCTTTATAATAACTGAAAATCACTCATTCTCCTCTTTCCCGTATAGGTAAAAACATGAAAATGTGTGTAGTTGTTCAGTAAACTTCCAGGATGGTAACAAATGAAAACAATTTTTAAATTCACACTTACTGGGAGCTGGGGCCGAAAGGAATTTTTTCTTATAAGAACTGATTCATTAATAATGCTTCGATTTCCCGTGGTAGATGGGGGCCTAAACACTTTTTTTCCTTTTACTGAAAATTTATATTTTTCCATTTTTCCCTGTAGTTAGAAACATGAAAATTCGGGAAGTTGTTTAGTGCAATGGTAACAGGCAAACAAAATTTGAAGTATAACTCACTGGGAGCCGGGGGCCCAAAAGTTTTTTTCTGGCATAAAAAGTGACTCATCACATAACTAATTGTCCAATTTCCCATGCAGTTATAAGCATGAAATTTTAGGGAATTTTTTCAGCACATTTTCATGCTGGTAACAAGCTAAAAAACATTTCGCCACTCACTTGGAGGCGGAGACCCAAATGTATTATTTTAAAAGATAATCATCACAAATTCTCAAACTTACTGTGCAGCTAGACGAATGAAATTTTGGTATGGTAAAAGGAAAATGTATCACTCTATTGTAGTTTTTTTCAACCATTTGATTACACTTGATTTTTTAAAACCAATTTTACTAACAAATGTATTCATCATGATCCAATTTGAAATTACCTGTTGTTGTAAGCTATACATTTTACACCCATAGGGCCCCCGACCCTTATTTTGGTTTTTTTAAAGAAGTTTTAATAATAAAAAAACATTTTAGGGCTGGGATCCTGTATGCCATTTTTTAACAATAGTTATATAAAAGTTAATTTTTAAAAAGGGTCTAATGAGTAAATGAAATAAGTAATGACCAAATGTGGTTTTAAAAAAAGAATAAAATGTCCAATGGGGTAATGAGCTTCTTATGTCTTTTCCAGATTTAAATCAAAGAGGTTTGGAATTATTGCTTGCCGTTTCTAAGCGCTAACTGAAAAAGAAAATTAGCGCAGCAATCCACGGGTAATTAGCTAGTATAATATAAAAATTAATGTATGTATGTATGTTTGTCCTTACGAGCTTACTAAACCATTTATCGATTAAAATTTAGGAATTTGTTGATTACGCTTCCGGTAGAGTAAGTGTGAAAAAACGATTTGAAAATTGACTCTCATTGGGGATCGGAGGCCCTAAAGGTTGTTTTTTTCCTTAAATGAGCGATAAAAAAAATAGTTTAAATTTTAGTTTCTGTGAAAATGAAGGGATCTTAACCAAACTTATTACATATATATTTTATAACCCATAATAAAATACCATACTGTATTAAACCCCTAATGTCCAGTCCTTTGGGGACGGAAGCCGAAAATCTTTATTTTCGTAAGAGTTTAACACTTTATTTCCATTTCGATTATAATCAAAGTTGAAAGATATTGAATATATATATATA
>MUZC01004740.1:589684-600613 GCA_002072015.1 Radix auricularia | reverse complement strand
TTTTTTAAACAAAATGTTTATAATGCAGGTTTACTTAGTAATAAATGGTACTGTTGTAGATTTTTCATGTTTTTTTAATAACAATATGTTGAAATATTGGTTGATTACGAGAAATTTTATCAATTAATAACACATTGTAGTCAATATAAACAATTCTCTATTGATGAACTTTGAACTGTAATTTGTAATAATTTACCATGTGACATGGAGGTAGCGTAATAATACAAAAATAGTGCATTTGTTTGATGGAATGCTCGCGAGCATTTGAAGTGTGGCCTGACTCTAAGGGACATAGCATAATGTTTGTAAAAAATTCATAAAATAGAAGTAAAATGATACTCATTTTGTTTTCGACATTACCAGAGCGTGTGGTTTCTCTCGTCGTAAAATAGTATATGACGTCATTATCTGTGCTTATTTTTAGATTTTGGAAGTTGGAACTATGTGAAAAGAGCCGTTGATAGTTTAGTTGACAACGTTGATTGTTTCTTTGCTCGAAATGGTGTATATTGATATATGTTGCAAATAATTAATTATTCTAATGAACAAAAACGTAATTAATCATTCTTTTTTTTTTCAGCTCATTCACATAACAATTTTTTGGTTGTCAGACACAATAATTCGAAAGCATGCAATAACATTTAGGTAAGTTACATGGGCTTTTGAAAATAGTGGGCGGCTCAGGCGTCCCACAAAAACCGTTCAATATACATTATTAGCTATCTAGGTCAATCCGTTTCTTAACGCTACTAATTTTAAAAAGCAGCGCATCGCAAAAACAAAAAGCCATTAACAAAATTATTGCACCAAAAATAACTCTTTTCGAAAGTCCGCATGAATTTTTTTAATGTGGAAATATATGAATAAAATTTAATAAAATAAAATAGATAAAATTTCTGTAGATCTTTTACATTGTTTTCTGATGTAATTTTTTTGCAAGATTTCAATTGAAATATATTTATTTTGAAACCTGCCGTCTTTTTTGACTGATAAAGCACTTGTGATATAAATAATTGCAATGTCTTTAATAAAACTATTTTATAGAGTGTGTAATCTAAGCTAGCGACTTATGTTTAAATTAAGCTAATTGTAAGTAACGTTACCAAATTAAATGTAAAAATATACCAAAGAGAACCTTTCTTTCCTGCCATCCATTAAAACTGATGTTTTAAAAATATAATAACTGTGAATACGTTGGTTGCTTCTTACATATAAAATATCTATTCAAGAAATTTCGAGACACTTAGGACTTCAAACTAAAGATAATAGCCACATCATCATAAATATCAATGTTAATAACAACAGATAATGTATCATTATTTTCATCGTCATTTTTGTCATATATCATCAAACTACTGTTAGTATGGATAAAAAACACTTAAAACATTAGTTCATTCCAGGTTTTAATGAAATATTTTAGTGTATGATTGTTGTTTTATCCGTTAATTTCATAGTAGGCGCTACTACCACCTGATGGGCGCTGAAGCGGTCCAAGGAACACTCAATATCTATAAGTGGACATTAAATTATAAACGACATAATAGAAGATGTAAGACAAATATTATTTATGTTTTCATTTTGAACATAATTTGATTCCAGCATACTCAATCACTTGCCCTTAGATATGTGCAATTCCGTAATTCCAGACTACTAAATCATTTGACTAAAATTAACAGTGATAAATATTTGAAAACATTATCAACCAACATTAGTAAAATTCTTTGAACCGCAACCATAACAGATTGTGATTTCTTGCTGGCTTCTTACGATATTTCTTTCATGATTGCCAAATTGGGAAAACCTCATACTTTTGGTTAAGAAAAAATTATACCGACTATAAGTGAAATAATAAGTTTTTGCTACTAAAGACAGCATGTGGAACCAACCAGAAAAAAATCGGTTAGCAATAATAAAGTGCAAAAAAAGATTAACGAAATAACTTATGTTGTTGAAGACTCATTGTGTGGCTTTTTAAAAGCATCTGTGTTTTCTATTCAATTTGACAAGTAAATTTTGCATTATTTTTAGCGTGCAGAAAAACGAATTTTCCCAGAAATATTATTTGCAAAATATTTGCAAACTGATTCCAAAAGAAGAATCATTATTTTACAAATTATATACCTCTTTAAAAGAAGGAATACGTCGATCTGAGTAACACTTTATCAGCAGCAACAAATAGTGCTGTAGCGAAAATAGGGCATTACAGGGGTTTTCATACATATTTAAAAAGGCTTAGCTAAATGCATTCACAGTAAACTATATCATCCACCACAATATCTAAGTGACAATGATGTAAGCACTCTCCTTCATAATTCATTAATTACAACTATCAACATAATCCGAAAAAAATCATTGAACGATTGATTATTAAAACACCCTTGCATTGAACACGCTGAAGAATTAAAGTATTCTCTGTTTCATACAGAAAATCGTTTATTGTCAATGTTTGCCTGTTTAGACAGGATTTTCAAGCTGTTTAACTCAATGCCTAAGGGCTTGAGAGATAAAAAGGATCTTTTACAATCCAATTTAATTTAATTTAAAAAGTGGCATTTCTATTTAGACCGAGGTGTTTCGAAAATGTAATTAAAGGAATCTTTCGATTTAAGGTGATAACAGTATCAACATTTTTTTAAAATTTCTTATATTTCTGCATTTATGGCAAACCGTCTTATGTAACTAGGCAAATTTTGGAAGTGAGGATTCATCCAATTCTCAAATTTATCAGGCGTAGAAAAAATATATTTGCCATAAATTAGTCTACTCTTTGATAAATTGTTTTACTCTTTGACCACTAGTTGAAATTTCTTCGTAGCAATCCGACTTACATTCAGATAAGTACCGAGCACTGGCTAACAGAGAGGTGTTTTCATTGATTTCACATCTCGAGGCATTTTGAATGCAAACTTTGTGGACAACATAGTAACACGTTTAATGATATTCTACTCTTTAATTACTAGATATCAGTGACATCAGAAATTATTAAAGCGGATATCAGTGAAATGAGCTAAATGAAAGTCCTTCAAGGAAAGAACTATGGTAGAAGAATCTTAACAATTCATAGACAATATATACCTAGTAGTAGGGACCGAGGTGAAGTGGATTGCACTCGAATAAAATAGAATTGCTTTTACTTCACAAGTAAGTTCGTACTAATCATTAGTAACTGAATTTCTTTATACAAGAATATTAGTTGAAATATTTATATGAGTATCATAGTTTTCTTTATTTGAAAACCACGGCTCTTGTATCAAATGTGGCTCTATTGCTTGCTTCATCTGCCTCTCAGAGAAATGTTCGATTTTTTAAAAGAAACGTTTATTCAGGCTCCTTTAATTTACTCATCAATTGCCTATTAAAAACAGTTATTAAGATGAGTTCAGAGACTTAATTATTGTACTTTGAGTGTTGAAATTACACAACAATGCACACATTTACTTGAATTTTTTAGTTTTAACACAAAATGTATGGCTCTCACCTAAATCTTTTCAAAATATTTGGTATATATAGCTCTCTCAGACAATGTGTTTCTGACCCTTGATTTAAACTCCTTTTTTTCTTCTAAATTTATATATTATTTTTCTATTTTGCCATATACTAAAAATGTTATCAACACTGTTTAGTGACCAATCAATTAGTTTGTTTATTTTCTTGTTCATGCTGAAAAATGTAAGTTCCTATCAATAAACCTTCCCAATTAGTTCAGTTTAATATATAATGACGCAGAACTCGTGCTATGTGGTTCGGTGCAAAAGTGATATATAATTTCAATTAGCGTCCAACTTAGCTACTCAATGTTCATTATTAAAAAGAATTCTAATATAGATTCCAAGCATTGCTTATTTGAGAATCTATATGATGACTATTTTGAATCTTTATACATATATATTATACATACAAACGTACTTTCATGAATAAGCTTCATTGCAATCTTGAACGTAATTGATATGTGTGCTAATATTTTTCAAGATCGTGTAAAATCTATTGGGAATAAACGTCTTCAATGTTACGCCAGTATCCCAAGTTCTGGAATATAGGACCATAAGTATAAAAACCGTTAAAATAGTTGAATTCAATTTTTTTTTTTTTTTTTTGTTGAATTCAAAATAAGCCCATTCATAGGTCTCGGTTAAAGCAGAAATGCCACCTACAGAATTTCTTGAAGGTGGGGCAATGAGTATTTAAGTTTAATATGGTTTACGTTGTCGATAGTTAAGACCGTTACACCTGCAATTCGGATAAAATCCAGCTTAACGTTATCACATATTGTGTCCTATGATTTCTCAATATATGTAATTAAAATCGAAAGTACCACATTTATCCGATTAACATCCATTTAAATTAGATAACTTTGAGAGAGTGTATTTAAAAAATTTCTAAATTTTATTGTCGATAAAAAGGAAACAGAAAATTGATACAGCTTATATAAAAATGACATTAATGCACTCCCCGGGTTCAATAAGTTGAAGGTGTACATTTAAAAACACCTGTGGGCTCATGATGGATATACATTTTATTACTCTTGTCCAGTTCTAGCAAAGTTTAATTGTAAATAAAATGTCATTAGGAGCCCCCATGCAAAATCCGTGAAATTTTCAAAATTCAAAAGGCCAAAAAATTTAAAACTTGAATACGATTGAGAAGTTTGTAAATATTTGTCACGTTTTTTTTAAATGTTTTAAGTGGGTCACAAAACTTAGCCCACCTCCTATCCACCGAAGCCAAAGAAGTGGACATTACGTGTTTCGTACCATAATTTTAATATGGACCACACATTTTGACGTCAGAAATTTGATCAAGATTCATCCAATTATCTCTTTGAAATTGTATAACATTCTTTTTATATAATCCGCATTAAAAAAATTACAATTTTAACCCCCGACCCCAAAAAAGTGTTAGTTTTTTTTAAAAATGATTTGCCTCAACGTTACTAATTATCAGAAACATTCGAAATAATTGAAGCAAGAATTATCAAATTAGCAAATTGAAAATCAATAAAGTACAAATTGGTAATGGAGACTTCTAGCAATTCATCAAATTTGTATCACCAATAATGTGGAGTTAAGTAAAATAGAGTGCCCTTGAATAAAAAAAAAGATCTGATTTTCGTTCAGAATGCAGACATAGCAAAGGTATGGTCGCTGAACTATTTAGATTTTTAGGTTGTTTTTTGTTAAATTGGCAATGAAAAAGATATTAGAAGTCACCCTTTTTTGGCCGAAGAAATTTATGTTCGAATGTTTTTCTAGTTTGCATTTGAATAAAATTTAAAGCATACAGTGGTCGTAGCTAGTGTTAAAGGGCCTTGTAGGATTTCCAATTTGAACCCCCTACCCCCTCCCTTGCTACGCCACTGAAAACAAAACTAAAAGTTCGTAATACGTCTCGTAATTTAGTTTTTAAAATTTATTTTATCTCTTTATATAGGTTTTTTTTTATTGTTTTTGTTTTTAAAAAGCTCCCATCCATAACCCTTCCAGATTTGTTTCTTATCAAATGAAGTAGTACTGGTGCTTTGAGGCGTTCAGTTTAATTACACATTGTCATTTTAGAGTTCCGAAGTAGATACGAAATACTGCTTATTCGTTAGGTTGTTTTGAGGGGTAAATCATTGATGGATACATAGATTCATATACAGCTAAAGAAACATAAGTATAGGTCCCCAAAGTATAACACTTTATTTAAGCACTCTCTATTCTTTTAGTGCTTAAAAGGAAATCGGTATGTAATACACATATCAAATTATCAACGTCCTCTATGAATCAACATAGAGAAATGAAATAATCAATTGCCTTAAATTGTTTTATACTTTGTCCAACAAAATGACCACTAGTGGATACAACTTCATAACAATCAGTCTGACATCCAAAAGACGAACAAGCACTGTGCCACAAATATATATATATTTTTTACATGATGTGATTTACAGCATACAAAGAAGCTAAATTCCGATAACCTTTGCGGGATTAATAAGTTAAGTAATCAGTCAGAATAATGACGAGGATGTGAATATTTACTTAAATTCGATTAATAAAGTATATAAACAGGATGTAATAATTGTTAGGTGCAAGTAATAGTTTGCTATTTAAGAGAGTTTTGTGAACAAATTAGTTGAAAATACATTCAGTTTAGTTCAGAGAATACACTTGAAATAGCACTCTTCAAACGAGATTTCAGATTACTAGCAATCACGAGTTGTAGATGAGAAGGACCAGTAGAAGAATTGATATGAAGCTTGTTAGATAAATTCAAAAAAAACGCAGCCGTGAGTTTCCCTATTATTTCAACTATCACAAATGATTTACATATTCAAATATAGCCTACAAAATGTCCTAATGTGCAAAAAAAATAAATAATTCACATGTTTATGTATACGAAAACGCAATTGTCAAGAAAGAGTTAATGATATAAAATAGTTGTGCGTGAAAAAAGAACTTAGTACACGCTGAACAACTTGCAAAACTTCGTATGCACTGTTCATTAGGTGAGTTACATCTCTTCAAGTAATTAATGGCCCCCTGACCCCCCCCCCACTCATACACGCACAAAAAAATAGAAAATGACACACACAAATATTCATAACGAGATCGACCCTATACGTTTTTGATGAAGTTTGTTAATTAAACTTTAAAAATATAACATTTGTGGTGTAGCGTACATTAAAAAAATTAATTAACATGCATTTTAATATGCTTTATAGCATAAAATGGTTGTTTAAAATACCATAGGTTCATAATAAATATTATTGGTAGTTTCCTCGTTTTTCAATCTGGATGTGTTTTAGCAATTATATTTTTAACATTTCCTTTTGACTGCTTTGTTTATTTATCCTTTGATCATATATTGTTAATGCGGTTGGTTTCTACGTAGTTTGCTTCAGGCCAAACTATTAGTCTTGCAGATTACTTTAATTTTGAGATGCCACTGTTCGTAACGCGATTCATTTCAAACAGCCTCACATTTAAAATAAAAATGCAAAAACCTTTCTTTGATGTAGGAGTAAACACTTGTGTAATTTCCCAACCTCTTTTTATTTCAGCTGCAAGCTATTAGTCCTGGAAATATAAAACAAAGAAAAAATAAAGTCTATTGTATTGATCGTGAGCCCCTTAAAAATAAAAGTAAAGAAAAAATATTCTTGATGCCATATATATTGGAAATATTTAAAATATACTATAGGTTGATACCTAAGTGAACTTAGGCTTACGCTGTTTATTATGAATGTTTTAAATATCTTGTGTTCAGAGGTAAAATAATTATTTATTGTATAAATAGCGAATAATATCTTCTTTACTTATAATTCACGTAAATGACCATGTGCGAATGAGCATGACGAATGACCCCCGCTGAGGTCGAGAGATCACATAGGGCAATCAAAGTGGAATGAAATTAAATGAAAATAATAGTGTGGGGTTGTGGCAATAATGCTTCTTGCGTTCACTTATGTTATTCCTTCACAGCATAACATATGATTCGTAGTGTAGTGGTTGTCACGTCCACCTTGCACGGGAAAATTCCTAAGTTCAATGGAAAGAGTTTAAAACAATTTTTCTGCCTCTTCTTTCCCCATTTTTTGCAAATATGACTAACCCTAGAGTCAGAAAATCAGAGCTTATGGAAGTAAATGGTGGGGGTGGGTAGCAACAACCGCTGTGAACATGTCTCCAGGTCTACTTGCGTTTTTGTCATTACTTCGTGCGTATGTTTGTCTCCGTTCTCTCGCCACCCTTTCGCACTTCACAATATCTATGAAGAGCAATATATATTGGATATAAAATTAAGTATTAAAATATATATGTTCCATTATGACAGTTTTAACACGTTTCAATAAACGAATGGCACTTTTTAACATCAGACACTGTTATCAGTTTCTTAACGGTTCACGTTGCAATTATCGCATCATTGCCTGTCTAATACTCTTGGATTTTTCTTAAAGTTTCTCTTGTATTGATTTATTCCACCAAGTCTATTATCCCTTGGAAAAGGTCACAGAGATATCTTATTTTTAAACTAGGGGTGTGGAGTATAACGTTCGTTAGTCATCTGCAAATGCATTGTATTCAAGTTCTGTTCTCGTTGAGTTTTCATGTATTATGATGTGAAACAAGAAATAAGTGCATTATTAAAGTGGCAGGCAAGTGTTGTCATCAGATAATTAGTATTATTTTTTTAAAAATGATAACCAATTACAAATTGAATTTTTTTAGCTGGAACATAACTGCTACTCAAAAGACGATTTCATTGTTTGATAATCATTTGACCAATGAACATTCATAAATGAAAGTAAAGAAAAAAGTGATTATGAATATTGGTCAAGATTTCGTTAAAAAATATTTATTTATTTTTTAATTATGATAAACTTGGGTACATTGGACTTAGTGGTAGCTGGACTGTCGAACGGAGGCTAGAACTGCGGTACTAACCCAAATCTTACTCTTTAAAGGTTAATGAAACTTGTGAACGCTACTTCACTTTCCCCCATAAGCCGTAATGGGCTGAAAAGGGGTCATTTTTATTATTTTGATTATGACAAGTTTATTATTATAATAAATCATATTGTAATCTCATATATTTAGCATAGATTTATATCTATTTGAATCATTTACGATTGTTCCTCAATTCTCTAGTGACATGTAGTAGTTTATGCGGACTTGTTTTACATTTCAACTAACTTTTACAGTTTCAATTTACTTGTTTTCAATGTTTTGTCAAGGTAAGAATTCTTCATCTGTGGGCTCCTTATTTGATTTTTTAAGATTTCTTTTGGGAATCTCAGACTTTTTACAATGTTAATTTAAAAATAAATGTGGATGAGAGAGGTTAAAGGTAAATAACTTTGTATTTATTATTATCTAAATTACAACTAGCGTAAAAATCGACCTATGTTAACACTATTATTTCATGAGTTCAACTTTAGGTGGATATTATTTTCCACAAAATATACCAATTTAATTTGTTCTCTGCTTACTTTTTAGAAACAATACAAAATAGAAATTTAAAATAATAAGAATCATAAATACATATTTTATCCTCGCATCTCTCGTAAAACCTTACACCAACTTTATAAAATGCAAACAGTAATGTGCGTACGTACACCTGTCACAAATATTCATTCTTAGTATTGCTAAATTTACAGACATTAGTAATACATAAACCACCGAGGACTTGTTCAAAAATTTTATCTCTCGCTTTTCCTCCAGAATAGTCGTAAATGTTCATTTAAATCTCTTAAAAGATCGTACCCATTTAAATTTTCTTTACTTTACATTGAAAAGATTGAACTTCACATTTAAAAAAAAAATAAAAAGATTCCTTTTATCTCTGAGAGTCTATAGTGTTTTAAATCATCGTTAGGCTCTTGATGTGTGCTTCTACAAATAAATGCTTGATGTCTATTTTTTAAAGTTATTATTAACTTAAAAATAATGCTTCGTATAATTTTTGAAGATCTTTTTCATTAGTCAATTTTTAATATAAATTCTTTTCTTTGCATTTCAGATTTCTACAAAATTGTTTTAACATGAAGCAGAACATAAAACAATTGTTTTTCATTTGTATCCCTCTCCTGCAACTAAATTTTGGTAAATATTTTTTTTTAAAATAGTATTGTATTTTTCTATTAATTTATGTTTAAGATTAGGGTTAGGCTTGATAATAAAAATGTACAATTTTATGTAGACGTGACCCCCGATGACGCGTGGTACTACCAAAACTACTATGGGTTTGGGGGAGCGTCGTAAGCCCCTGCCACTCAATGAATCATCGGCTAATCCCTATTTATAAGCGCAGCTATTGAGTTTTAGAAACCTAACAAAGGTCTAAAATAAATCTCAAAAGTTTTTATATGTGTAGATATTTAAAGTCTAAAACACACGAAGGATAAATATTTTGGATGAATTTGTAAATACAATTCTAAAGGATTTTAGTGGACTTATGTTTATAAAAAATATAAGACTTATGGCCCGAGCAAATCTAGATGTAATGTTAAATCGGACGTTAGGCGTTAAATTAAGATAAGTAAAACATTACTTTTTAAAAAAACTAACTAAAATTAAATTTTTACTATAAATTTAATATCATCAATTATTTTTAATCACATGTGTACCTTCTTTTTGTAAATTTTTGTACACATTGGTACTTTGAGTCATGATTTTGATTAATTTTTGACTCAATTACATCAATATTTGGGCATATTCATTTCAAGACATTTTGGATGCTGCTTTTTCGGTCCAATCGTTTTCGCGGCTTTATTATTTTGTTCACTTGTGTTAATATTTATATGTACGCATTTACGTTGTTAATAGTGGCAACTAAGTTTTTATAGCCTCTAACGGCACAGATTAAAGTCTTTTCAGAATTTGACATAACAATAATGTGTCAGATCTGCTTTGTTTTGAACTTCAATACCTGCTTCTTTATTTGATTGAAGATCACAAAGTGCCCTTGCCATTACTCGAGATTCATGCATTCATCAGCAATGTCACAAAGAAAGTTATCTACAATCCAGTTGACAAAACGCTAATCAAGAACTGGCAATTAAACAGGGAAATGCTATTTGATTACGTTAAATATTTGATAAATGTATCGTCGTTGACGTCGTCAAAAGTAATGTTCCCTCATTGTTCTAAGTACAAGGGAAACTTTGAAAAAGCCGCTTTCTTATTTCCTTCTGCTTTTTGTAGTTCTACTTCTCAAGTTCGGTTGTTTTTATCCACGTGTTGAATCAATTCGATTAATTTATTACTCAATAATTCTAGAATATTTTTTAATTTTGTCTGTAAGGATTTTTTGAATTAAAATAAAATTAAAGGTATGTATTAAAAAAATAATTAATCTGACATGTACTTTTTCAAAATAAATTGATTTTATATGAAATATATTTCTTTTGAAAACATTCGACAATTATCACGGGTAATAAACTAGTATATA
>MUZC01004740.1:576079-589394 GCA_002072015.1 Radix auricularia | reverse complement strand
TTTTTTATTTTCTCTTTAATCTAACTACAAGTGGTTTGTGGTCACTGAAATAGGACTCATAAATGAAACATTCTAAATTGTAATCAGCTAATCGCCCAAATACTCCGTCAATTGTTTGATAGATCGTGGTTGCCAATCTTGATGAAAGTAGTTGAATGTTAAAGCTTGTTTCGAAAAAGTTTTCAATTTCTGCCCCTGGGCCGCTAAGATCTTGATTGAAGTCACTACAAATGATGACGTAAGACTCTCTAAACTTTTACACATATTCTAATGACGTCAACAACAAAAAAACTAATACTTTTGATAATACTAAGAACTCCGGCAATGGCGGCCGTTGCCTGCGCCAGTGTTATCTCTCGATTCGCAATGTATTTTGGTAGTTTTAACGGTTTTTTTTAAAGGGATCGAGTAACTGCGTGTTGATGCACAAATGGCAGGTCAGGACATACACAAAACATATATACATCATGGGTCTAGGACATATGGTTGCTGAGATCTAGGGTGATGACAGACGGACGGACAAAACGGGTGCAATAGCGCATTCGACTTCTCGAAACTGCGCTAAAAATGCCTTACCACATCAAAAAGAAAGTTTAAAAAAGAAAATAATCATAAAATACGAGAGAGAGAGTGAGAGAGAGATAGTGAGAGAGAGAGAGAGAGAGAAAGATAGTTAGAGAGAGAGAGAGAGAGAGAGAGAGAGATTGCTAATATTACTGAGCGTTTTTCTGGCCTTACAACAACAAAAGCTCGTATTTTTTCCGTCTGACACATAAAAGCAGTTAATGACATTGAACATTTTTATAAAAACCGAGAAAATAAATTGTTACCCAATGAAAAAAACATACTAGGACGGAATATCGCTTAGTTTTAATTCTTACATTTGTATGGGGGCGCATTTGTAACCCTTTAACATTTTAAGTTGGCATCGTCGTGATTCGAGGACTCCTGTAATTATTAAAAAAAAGATTTAAGAAAGTCTTCAATTTTTACAAACTCATCTATTAAGAAGTATTTATTTCTATAACTATTCGATAGAATGTTACAAAAAAACAACTAATATCATTTTAGTTTTATTTCTGTTTACTTACTATTATTTATTTGTAACTCTAACTCTTCTTTCCCATGTGCTACTAGTTAATAGTGAAATCTACAGCATGGAAGTAAGGAAAATATCAGATCCCGTCATCTCTATGATTCCTTTAGGACTATCCCTAACTACAGTTAGCAGGCTTCATTGTGCCACCACATGTCGTGCAAACATCAACTGCTACAGTTTTTACTACAAAATCAAAGGCAGAAACTGCACCTTAGGTAACGTGAGCTTATATCAACATTATTTTTTAATTAAAAAAATAAAAGTTAGTAAATCTATTTACTTTTTACAAAATTTTGCACAATTTTTTGTCTCACTTCATATATATTTAAACATTTGAGCCTGCATCAAGTATATAATAAGCGTATTTTAAAAAAAAATATCCAGTGAGAGATTTTGCTGATATAATGTAAAAAATCTTAACAATGTAATCGCCATAATTTTCCTAGGATCATGGCTGCTAAACACTAAGGCAGTAAGAATACAAGATGACATTTTGTACACTCAAGGTTCCTTTTGTGATAAGCGGCTTGGGTTTACCTACCGTACTTATGGCAATGTCTCCACGTGTCTCTCGATTCCCGGGGGAGCCCGTAGCTACACAAACGCCCAGTCGTATTGTAAAGGTATTTTTAATATCAACTTAAATAATTCTTAAAGAAAATCAAAATGTATTTCACATTCGTAATAGTACAATTGTATTTAAGGTTTCTGTATAAATACGTAATTAAATTTAATTTCGTGCTAATCATAATTTAAATTTATACTATGTAAACATATTTTGAAGCAGACAAATACCATGAAAAGTTCAAGAATGATAGTCGTTACCCGTTTAATTGTTTTAGAAATATAGATAGATCTATATATCATTTTTAGGGTAAAAATATACTTCTACTTTTGTGTTTATTTTGTTTTTTCTTTTAAGTCACTAGGTGATAAAAGATAGGAATTTCAAAGAACTGCTTGGCATTATACCTACGGAAAAAAAATCATGTTAAGCCTGGTCCCTATTGGAATTCAGGACGTGTTAGCGCATTTTCGTATTATGTATCAGTACTTATGTTAGATATCAGAATTATGTAGTTATCAGTAATTGTGTTTAGATTATAGATTTTTGTATTCATTTTCAATAATTTCACTGATTTATTTTTCGTCCTTTTCCCTAAATTAATTTCTCAAATCATGGTCTGTTTTGGAGAATATATTTCGATATACATGTATTTCTTTCAAAACAGCGTTACACTCTCTTGTATAAAAATATGTATTTTTTCATATTTTTATCTAGTGATATAACTTTGATTAATAATACACAGAACATTTTACTCTTGTAATAACTTTCAGAACTAAATGCGAATCTGTACACCTTGAAAGTCATAGAGAAGTTGTACATATTGAAGGCAGATATCAAAGTAAACTTCGCCTGGGCTGTGAGTAACGAGAAATCTTTTTGGATGGGAATGAATAACTTTGGTGGCGATACAAGCGTGTACAGATGGGAGGATGATGGTTCTGTTTTCAACATGAGCAGCGAATACAAGACTCAAATCTTTAGCGCAGGTGAGTGAATAGCTAAATATCTGTACAGGAAAAAAAACCAGCCTTTGTGTGTTACTTTCTGTTAAGTCTCTTGATTTAACATTTAGGAAAATTCAGTATATTTTTTAATAAAACAACCCACTAGTGTGAAATTCATGTCATTCCTCATTTTTTGTGCGGCATATATTTTTCTAAATATGCATTTTAAAGTCTTTGAGGAACCGAAAAATGTTCTTAACTGGTTTCAAATTTAGTATTAAGTCACCTTTAAATGAGAAAATGTAAATGTTGGATAAGAACATTTTTAAAGAGATAAAACTATGAACGATTCAACATCATTTAGGTAGATCCTAGATAAAAATGTATAAAATTTATAACATAGTCTCCTTTGAAGCGTGTGTTTAATAAAATATATTTTAAATTATTGTCATGTACGCTGGTTTCTTTGAGACAGTGCTACTCAAAGCGGTGATCCGTGGACCTTTTGTCAAAGTAGGAAATTTAATTAGATAATTCTCTGAACTAAAACTTTGTTAAAAAATTCTCTGCATTATACTAATTATTTTTATTTTCTTTTATGCAGTACATATACGTATATATATATAAGGGGGGGCGGACTTGATCAAAAAATATGTTTAATATGATTTTAATATGATTTTGGAATACTTATATTTTAGTTACACTGTAGCGCATTTTGTTTACTTTGCGCCGAGTTTTTCTAAGGCTATGCCGACCCTGTCAAGGGCCTTTTTGTAGGTGCACTTTGCTATGGATAGAATAAAGCTCCATGGATCTTTTAAGAAGGGTTTTGTTTGAGGTTTTTGAAGTTATCACTGTCCGAAAAGTTTAATAATATAACAAGGTGCCTGAATTTACATATGCTATAAACATTTTACACTGCACAAGGTGCTTGAAATCACCAGTCTTAGAAATATTTTAATAACATCCCACCTATCAAAATTTCAATACGTATAATATAAAATTAAAAATCAAAATACACATTTTCTGCAAAGATCACTCGAAAAGGTTAAATACGTTAGCGGTGTGTATTCGTGAGAATTTTATAATTAATTGGGGAAATAAATATATACTCACGACACATAGCATGCTTTCTTTGTTTTAATCAATGTATACTTACACTTCATCATCTATTATTTTGGGGGGAGGAGACAAAAACTGACCATAATTATAAATTATTGATTGCTTTATAAATATTTTTAAAAAAGAAATAAAAAACCGTTTATTTCTTATTGACAGGTCAACCTGATAATCCAAAGACTCAAAGATGCGTGGCCTATAGCACTATCAAACAATACCCGCTTCACGATTACAAGTGCATTGACGCCTTGTATTATTATTGTGAGAAGAAGCCTTACGACAGTTATCCTTAGTGATAGTGTACCACTAAAAAAAAAAAGAACTTAAAAACATAATTATACTTTTGCAATCAATAGAAGGCATTATTTTTTTTTTATTTTATAACAATTTTTTTTATTAAAAATGTTAATTTTATTTCATTGAAACATTCTTCCTATTTGCCTACAGTTGTCTTTCCTTCTTGCCTTTAAATTGCATTTTCATCCCATGCCATACCCTGCCCTTTCCGTTGTTTTATGTCCCATTTAAAACAAACTCTCTTCCGTATATGGTCATCAAAGCAATGGTCGAAATGATCTACCTGTCAGTGATTACTTGTCAATATTGTTTCTTCTGGTAGTGTCGTCTGAATTCAAGCTAGTTTTTACTTTTGATTAGTGTTGACTAATCCGCAATTATTTCAGTAAGATTTCATAAATTCTGGAGCTTATTTCAGGGATATTTGAGTGAGATGAGCCACATCTTCTTGTATAGATTTTCTTAACATACTAAATTTGTTATTAGAAATTAATATGACTATCGAAGGTCCAAGTCTATGGCAAATAAGACAAAAGCCAGTAAATCTGAATAAATTTTCATCTTGAAAGGTCCACAAGCATTTGACAAGGAACATGATTTATTTACTATATGTTAAAAACGAGTCTGCTGTAAAAAGCATACGCAGTGGTCTGTATTTACCTCAAATTAGGTTTACCTGCCAACCATGTTATGTTAAGTAGGTGTCTTTGAGTCGAGCCACTAGATTCTTTTGTGGGTTTTGTATATGTACGGATATATGTAATTAAACAACTGACAATATGTTACTTCAAGGTATATTATTTCAATGCGCAATATCTACTTTAACAGTAAAACAAAACCCACTCAAACTTGTTTTATGTGCTATTCTATTAAATATTTAGAAAGTGTAAGTATAATCCCTGAGAGAAATTACTTTTTCCCCAATAAAGTGTGTAATGAAAATACATGAAGTAAACAAAAACCATTATGAGATTCAAAAATATTTTTTTGAAAACAGAAAGAATCAGTCAACTAATTTAAATGCAGTGTTAGTAAATTGAAATAGAAAAAAACAAACTATGAAGTGAAATTTTTGTAATGAAGTCAGCAAACCCTTTTAAATACTGCTACCGTACGCAGGTTATAGCATGATAATTTCTAATGTTATTGCTTTATGACATCGAGTACTTAGAAAATACATAGTTTCCAATTTGTTTATGTGTATCGCTTTATTGCTCACCTATGAACCATGTGATGTTTGTTTCGGGCAACACTGTTTTTGAGAGAATTGTCCAATTACAATGTCAAAAGATTTATCTCGACTTATTCCTGCAAGTAGCAGATTAATATATATATATATATATATATTGTATGTATTTATTATTGTTATACTCTTATTTTCTAACGTCAAGTGGTACGTCAGGTAATTTAGCTAAATGGACGTAATAAATAATAATTTGGATTTACACAAAATAATTTTTCTTTAATTTTTAAAATATTTTTGTTAAAATAGTTACATAATTATACGAGAACAATTATATTTTTGTTTAAATCAAATTTAATTAACAGTTGGAAGTAATATTTTTCTAAACAGCAGCTTTTTATCGAAGAAACTGAAGACAAAATCCAATTGCTGAAACATGGTACAGTTTTTTTTTTAGCTTAATCCAAGTATTGCTTTTCAAATGCCGGATCTGCAATTACTGTATTTAATACAGTTAGCACACAGAATTTTTAGATCCTGTAAAAATTGCATTATAACTCGTCTAGGTATATACCCCGCAGATACACCACCCACGTAGATATTCCACAGAAAGGGAGCAGGGTGAAAATACGATACAAATAATTATTAAAAATTGCAAGGATGTTTATTTTTATATGATAAAGATTTCAGACTAAACACTGTTAAAAATAGTTTTTATTCGGTCCGTGTCGTAAACATTTGAAATATTTTATTATATATGTTTCAATCAGGATAGAGACGGTAATTACATGCGTGACCGAGTTGAATAAGTGAAACATTTGCGGGATAAAATCCAGTCAATTTCCTTTTAGCAGTGTGACAGGTTAGCTATTTATTAGATCGTTTTGAGTACAAATTATTTTGAAATGAGCTCAGTTCAGTGAGCACAGTTTAAAGAGGACTATTAAATAGAAATTGAATCGTGCCTAGCAAATATAATTAGAAACAAAGACACAAGGCTAGTTGTAGAAAACTTCTTTGGCGTGATACATTGCGTACTAATTCATGAGTGAGAATAAGACACTTGACAAGTGAGATGTTGCAGAAAGCCTCAAATCCTCACTTACAGTTGTCATTTGATAATTATTTTTTTTTAGCCTAATCAAAAACCTCAGCTCGGAGAAAGAAAAGAAAAATAGTAATCATATGTTTAAGAAAGAAATTTTATTGTAAAAATACAAAGGAGATTATCATAATTTTAAAAAATATTTCCCTTTTTATGTAATTTAAATTTTTTAAAAAGAAGAAAATATATATTTCAAATTATATATAAATTAGGACTGCGGAAATAACATTTCGAAACGATTTATCGAAAAATTAATTTTTGTTTGACAATTTATAGACCAATAACTTACAAATAAATGGTAATCATAAATAATGGGCGATAAATAATAACATGTCTGACGACTACACGAACATTTAGGTTTCAAACTATTGAATGACGGGAGTGTTCAAGATGTTGACAAATTTTGCTACCATGGCTCTAACACTTCACATACTTATCAAACCAAATGAAAAGCTTATTTAACTAATGGCAGTAATGGAGTATGGCTCACAGAAAGAAAAAAGATGAAAGCTCATCTGACGGATTACAGCATTACAAAATGAAGATGAAATTTCCTGAATCTACTACACCCATGCAATGGTGGAAACTTAATGAACACATATATCAGATAATGTCATTCGTGGGCAAGGCCGTTTTGTGCATACCAGTTACCCTTGTTCCATGTGAACAATTGTTCAGTTCAGCTGTTTACATTGTCAATTAGACCAGCTCATTACTTAAACAAAATAGAGTCAACACACTTGTCTTTTTGCGTTGTTGGTTAAAAGATGACATATAGATCTAAAGGAGATATTCAAGTGTTATTTAGATTTTCCAACAAAAACTTTTAACAAGTGATATTTATGACATTATAAAATTTAATTTTTGGCTTTAATCGAAATTAACGATAAATTAACCTATGTGTGACATAACACAACAATATCGTTCTACAATGAAAGAAAGTACTGTACATAACAGTTAATAGCAAAAAAAGAGCAAACAATTATTTACCCAATTAAAATAAAAATTATTTTCAAGAAACATTTAAAAAGATGGAATGAGGAGTATTATTATTATTTGTATTTTTATTGGGTGCATTTGTAACAACGAGGCAGCATGAGTCGGAAACGTTGCAATCACAAAAACTCCTGTGTAATGTGTTTTTTGTGTGTGTTGTTTTTTAACTTTAAAAAGAAATAACGTAATTGACTAGACTGCGTCTACAATAGGAACGTTTATTTAGACAACATGATTTTTTTCATAATTTTGAAATGCGCAAGTATTTGAACAGACGCACACACACTTTGGCATACACACAAACGCATGCACACAAATCTCTAAAACAAACACGGTGTCCAAGGAGAGCTTGGGAGGATTTTTAGAGAGGGAAAATTTTATAAATGTTCATTTCATATGATAAAATGTTTTGAAATAGTTGGTTTATTTAAGGGTCAAATTAAATGCGTAACAAAAAGGAAATTCCCATAAGTTTGTCAGAAAATATAAATTTTTAAAACCCCAATCAAAAAGGTTGCACATTTAGGTTATTTTTGATGTGTCGGTAATTTATATTTATCTAAATTGTATCATATCATCAATTTCTTTTTAAGCGCTTTACTTCAGCATACCAGTGTAAAACGTTAATAGTTATCAAAAGTTGTTTGTTACAATTGATACGAGAATAAGTGTACCGAAGAAAATGTGCCGACAATTCAGTGTAATTGAATATTTGAAATATGGCCAAATGTTTGTAAACTGATACGAAATGTTTAACAGTATTTACAGAATCAATAAGATTTTAAAAATAAATTAAAGATATACACTTGACTTTCTGGAGTGCTTAATATAAGTTGTACCGATCGTGTTTTTCAGTTCATTGTGTCATTCATTGATTTTTTAAAAGAATATATGATAAATCTTAGTGATTGTTTCCGTGAATCAATAGACTATGTCATTATAGCAAATAAAATTGAAAGAAGTGCTTTTCAATGAGAGAATATTATGTCAACATTGTTTGGAAAATGAAGAGGACAATAATAGTTTACGCATTCACACAGAAGTACATTAAGGGTCACAAAGTGCATATTACTATCAATTTTGTGCTCTCTTTGATTTAGTTTGGAATTCCTGAAGAGCGAAGACAATGATTAGCTGCACAATTAACTCGAAACAGGAGCATATTCCATAGGAATGATAAATTTGTCAAATGAAGAAACTAATTTGAAACTTTAAGGTGACAAATGAAAATTTATGAAAGCTATAAACATAATATCTGCATTTATTGCGAACCTTTTTTTGTACAAGTAAATCTTGGGAAGATGAAAATGTTCCAAGTTTTTATATATTTAAAATTGCAAAAAATAGATACGGATGAGTTTGCTTACCTTCAACACTTAACGCCTCTTAGAAGTCTGAACTAAAGATATTCTTAACTTGGATATTCCCGACTGGCAGGGAAAAAACTCTTAAAAATTACAGATAAATCCATATTAATACAGGGGCACCTTATTTAAATATCCACAAATGACGATCTTTGAAACAAACAGTGTAACATAAATACTAAAAATTTTGGTGGCGAAAAAAATATTATAATTTGAAATTCTTCACTAATGTTTATTTTACAGAAGCTTTGAACCTCACAAAAAACAGAAACCGACTAGAAATAAGTGTTCGATGGGTTTTCCGGTTGGTACTTGAAAACATTGATTAATGCAGTCATAGAATCTAATTACCTTCATCCAATTAAATCCAAGTCATTGAATGTTTTACATTTTGTTTAAACAAAAGCTTTTAATATCAGTACTTTTTTAACATTTAAATGTCGCTTTTTATTTGTAATTTTGTACTTAATATTTATGTTTTTTTTTCAATTGCGGGTCGGTGAAGAAACTTTGACTGTCAAAAAGGTTCCGTGGATAAAAAAAAAGTATTAAAACCACTGGGCTGAACAAATTTGTACAAACAAAAGGGTGAAATCTTTATTTTTTAATTTTTGTTTCAGTTAAATTCAAAATTATTTAATAAAAAGTATTTCAAGGTGTAACGTTAAAAATCTGGCTTTTAAAGTAACAAAATTAAGTTATTGTTTTATAAGACGATCCTAATCTGTTCATAATTTTGGCCCCTCCTCCAACTTTTGGAAACAAGTTGGTCACTGGTTTACAGGTTTTGATAAATGTTCCATTTCTTACCTTCATTAATTGATTTATTAAATACTACCCTACCGGCATTGTAGCATACGCCGCAAACTTGCTCATAAATAGTGCAAAGTTATTTAATGGGGAGGGTGGGAGAACAGACAAAAACTACATCACGGAGACATCAGAAAAATACGAATAAATGGCAGTGTTGCGAAGTCATGTTCAAAAAAAAGAAGTGGGAAATGAACGGGCACAAACACAAACATTTTAAAAATTAAAAAAGTAATGTCATAGATGTGGCTTGAACCTTCCACGTTTTAGGCGATTGTAATAACCACTACACTACGAAATACATGTTGTTCTATTGTTCTGAAAAACAAAGAAATTAACCTCAATTGCACGCATTGTTGGCTCGGTCTCGATGACCCCGAACCTCTGCACTACCTTTTATTGCCAGCTGATTGGTCGGTGGGGTGAGACAGCTTGTTTTGTATCCGGCATGATTCAGCAGCGAAGAGAATTATATATATAGATAGTTAGACTTGTGAATTATAGCTTTTTTACTTAATACCATCCCCTAAACTCCGAAAAAAAAACTAAATAGAAAGAAGACAAATACATTAAAATACCTAGAAAAAAATGATCTGAAGTATAAGTAAAATTCAAAGTGTTCTTAGTATGTGTAGAAATGCTGCATTATATGTACATCTCTACAAATTAGCCACAATGATTATCGTGTTTATTTTAAAATCACAACAATATACAAACATCAGTAAAAACATCAGCAAATTTTAAAAAAAAAATAAACTGAACAGTTTATTATTTAAAGAACTAAAAGTGCAGTAAAAGGAGCATGTGTTTGCTTAAGAATAAATCTATCTGCTACTTAACGGCTAGAGAGCAGATTGTTTGTTACAGGCACTCATCGATCGTCCATGTAAGAATATTCGGTTTTCCTACGCAAGAGTGTCTCTGAAATTAAAAAAAAATACTTGTCGCTGAATATTTATATTTAATAAAATATTAAACAAACATAATACAAATGAAATAACAATTAACTAGCTTACTGACTTTTGATGCACCTAAATACATATTTTGATTTAAATATAATCTATTATTTGTTAATTTTTATAGGCTGACCTGATGCTCAAAGCGTTAAAAACTGCAAACCTACAGCAGCAACATATACTATCCAATCAACCACATTCAATGCACTCTCCTGCTTATTTTTACTGTGAGAAGAAACCCAACGATAGTTATCCATGACGGAACGAATTGAGCTTATTGAAATAAAATCGAGGTTGTATGATAAAAAATGATGTAGAGTTTGTAAGAGTTTTTTCATAATTAAATATGTTTTTGTAAATAATTCATTTGTAATATATTAAGGGCTTTAATAAATAATAAATTCCTTCTCTTCATTTGATTTACTTTCTCCCCGTTTAGCCACAAATTCACATCAATCGGAAAACTTATAAAGTTGCTTCCTACCAAAAGAGAAACAAAATTATTGTACATACTATTTTCTAATCCATTGGTCTTATTGTGATGTTAATGTTTTTGGTTTTCTGTTATGTGAAGGAAGCAGTTGTTATTACAGTAAACTAACTTTTTTAGTTTCTGTTTTTTTGGAATTGATCAGATCTGGCATATGTTCATTGAGTCTTGCTTTAGTTAATAATGTCCGTAGATACACGAGTCTTTACAAATACAAAAATAAGATTGTTTATTAAATAATGGTGAAAAGTAATATCTGTCAAGAGAAAGAAATTTAGTTAAATTAATAGTCATAGAAAGTAGTAATCATAAATCAAGCAATAAATTCGAACCTGTAAATACAACACTGAGTTAATCTAGTATAGTCCAAACCTCAGACATAGAGAAAAACAAAAACATGTTCTAATTCTGTTTCCAGTATCAGACACTCACAATCCATCGCTCTTACCGACTGTAATTCAGGAGTAAGAAGCGTACGTCTGATCAATCCTGTAAATGTAAATCAATATCAACCTTTAAAACCCTAGTTTAAATGAAAGACTAGGCATAAACAATAAATAATTTTCTGTATTTAAGAGCTTTGAATAATGTTTAAGATGATTTTCACAGAAATAAATGCATTGTCTTATAATGCCTCATCTATAGAGGTACTAATCAAAGTTAACAAGTTATGTTTAGTAAGTGGCATGCAACGTATTGAAATTAAATTGAAAAGCTTACATTACATTTTCCTTTTTATATTAGTTCTGCTATCATTCAAAATTGAATGTTTTAAAACTTAAATTATTATCTAAAGCGTTTGTTGCTCCTAACATATTTAACGTATAGTCAAGAAATTCCACTAAAACCTGCACAACAAAGTGAAGTTAATGACAACAACACACAACAATCTAGAATTGCGTATAGAATCTATACACTGTTTATATATATATATATATATGACATATCGAAGCGGAACTCAAATGGACCCCAAAAACATTTCAGCTTCTGAGTTTTCGAGTTACGGAAAAAGCCTTATAGGCGTGGATTAATCAAGAACAATGATAATATTGAAAGGAAAAAAAAGGGGGGGGGGGCGGATGGCTGCCAGCAATAGTGTAGAGATCCTTGGTTGTTCTCGTGTTTACTATCTCTAACTCTTTCACTCTAATCTCACTATTTTGCTCTAATCTTCACACAGTACATACTCTTGGTTACTTATTACTTAAACACTGTCTCAAAGACTTATAAACAATTAAAATCTATGTTTATTTCCTAACTTCTTTGCTCTAATTGTGGTTACTCTCTCCAACACTCGTCCCTATTTCAGTATCTTTCTTTGTTCCTATCTATGTCTATCTGTGTGTGTGTGTGTGTGTCCGTGTAACTCTCCCCGTACTCTTCCGTGCGTCACCTCTGTAACCGTCAGTCTCAGCCATCTAATTCCAATTATCCAAATGTCAAATGTCAATCATCTTCTACCACCCCTAGGTAAAACGGGGATGGGTTAGGTTTGACGTAATCCACTCTGGTCACTTTTCCCCATTCTCTCGTCCGCTGCTTTGACCCGCTCTCAAATGTCGGCTCCTTTCATCTACCAGTTATGGCCGAGTCGCTGGGACTGCCGTGTCTTAACGCTAGAGCTAGATTTATGTTCAGCCTGCTCAGTTTCGTCTTCAAAGAATCGTTCGCGGTTTCCATTCTCCCTGATTCCCAATTCGAGTAAGGTAACATCTGATCGTCACATTTCGCTTATCTGGCCCTCTGCCACGCTCAGGGCCTCCACAATAATAATAAGAGAATATTATGAGCTTATGTCGGGACACTACCGACACTTGAAAGAACTCAACCATATTGGCGTCGATGACCTGTCTGTCACCGCCATGGTGATTTGTACAAATACACCCTGCAGGGTCAGTCTTGAGAACAGACTAATCCAAGATTTAGGACCCTTGCATCACATTGGATGAATGTTGTGTTTGCTCTGACCACCTTATTATTTGTAGCACCCTCTCCTTTCTATATAAGCTCATACTAATCTCTTCTTACTATTGCTCTCTTTGTCTCTGGATTTCACCGTAGCTATGTTTTATTTCTTTATATTTGTTTGATTTGTGTACTATTGGTTAGTTCATGAAAGCTCTTTGCCAAAACGTTCGCTTCTGTGTTACGTCCTGTCAGGTTCACGCATAACCTATTTACGTGCTACCCATCTATTAATCTATAAGCCTGATTGCAGTCTCATTCACATTTGTTTCACTATTCAAATATTAATTCTATAAAGTAATCAACCAACACTATTATATCTCCAAGTGAAATTATTTTACTTGAATAAGTTATATATATATATTTTTATATTTTATATATATATATATATTTATATATATAAATATATATAAATATAT
>MUZC01004740.1:514872-564281 GCA_002072015.1 Radix auricularia | reverse complement strand
TTTTTAAAATTACCAATTTAAACAAATAAAATATTTAAAATCTTAATTTACAAATAAAAAATGTTATTTAAGGATTTGTGTTAATATTAGTTTGCTGTTTTTTTTCTGTTTCTTAGATCCTCACGATTATTTACACCAGAGGTCGGCAACCTATTTTTTCCAATACACCCAAAATATAAAAGTTTAGAAGTTTAGGAGGACGCGTAACCCNCCCCCCCCCCCCCCCCGTAATCGCACAAAGTCCTGCCCACATCACTCGGGTGTTAAGGGAGCGTCGTAGGCCTCAGACAAGAAGGCATCTAGTAAGTGTTATAACAGTTGCTAGTGACCAAAACATATTCTGAAAAAGATTATGTGCAGATATTTTATGTCAAAAGTGACGTTCCTTATCCATAGTGTAGGGAGATTTTATTTGAGAAAAATGTTAAATGGAATATAAAGATTATAGTTGTTTTGGACTAACGGTCCTAATGATACTAGTTATAATTTTAAATCAGACATAATGCGATAAGGCTGCGAATATAAATTTCAGAAAAATTAATATCGTCAAAAAATATTATAAAACATATATTTTCAGTTTATTTCTACTAGAAATTACGTTTTTTTCATTTTGGACAATTACATCGCTATTGGGTCATTTCTATGTCGAGGCAAGTTGGATGCTGTCTTCGGGGTCCCATCGATCTCGCAGCTCTTTTTTTATGCTCACTTGGGTTAAAAATATTTGTTAACAAAGATATGTTTGGCAAGAGGCAACAACGTTATCATGGCCTCCTTATGTTCCATGTTGAAAGCCTTTTGTTGTTGACACCAAAAAATTGTCTCTGATCTGTTTTCTTTTCAAACTCAACACGAGCCTCGTTATTGGATAGAAAATGAAGATTTGAGTCTGCTATCCCACGAAACACATCTATTCTATCTTAAAAAATACAACAGAAATATGAGAATCAATAACTGAAAGGTTAATAGTGAATTGCTATTTGAGCTTTGTTTGACGTTGAATCACTGTTGTCTTTGCGTTCTAAAATATATTTTCACGATTTTCAAGTTCAAAACCAACTTTAATTCTGCCTTTTACTTCAAATATAACACTTATATCATTTATCTGATTGTGGAAATTAAATTCATATTTTTTCCTTAAACTTTTTGTTCGATGCATTGATGTGCTCAAAATATCAGTTATGCATGCCAGTTGTGGAGCCCAAAATTATTTTGGAAAATTCTTTGCTGAAGAATGAATAGTTCAGCCAGTTATGTTTAAAGTTCCGCTTTCAGACTCCACACTAGGTTCATGAAATTGACGGTGGAAAGCCACGATTCCTCAGTTTGAAAAAGCAGGTCTGTATGCTCAGCTTCACCATCCTTACATTAATCACAAACATTCGGGTTTTTAGTGTATGTCCTTCAATGAAATTTTCAATATGGATACTATAATGCATGATGTCCTTCAGCTCAGGTTCCAAATATTTCACAAACAGAGCATGAGGATTGATCACACAGTAGTCAAATTCAATTTTGAGATTCCTTTGTCTTGCGAAAGCCAACAATTCACGTATACGAACCACGATAGCTGGAGCACAATCAATAGACACAGCAATCCAGTGTTCCCATTTAAAATTAACATTATAAAAATGCGTGTAAGCATTAACTTTATTGAATATATCAACTCCTTAAAATCGAAATACGAGAGAAACACTAAACAACATTTCCCATCCAATTATTTGTATTCATTTGTAATGAACATATGCCAGAAGCTGCGAATTACTGACGACATTGAAAAATGTGTTATTGGGAAGGAGACAATGCAATATTGAATTTGATTTCAAAGCGGTTAGATGCACAAGACGGATTTTAATATATCTAGTGGATTTTATATTCCCCATTGAGTATGGATTTCGACCGCAGAATTCCATTTTTTACCCTAAAGTGGGTATAAACCCCTGTTTGCCAACCCCAGATTTACACTGATAGAAAAATTATTCTAATTTATCAGAGATATCATTTTTGTGGATTTTCGTTAACCGAAAGAAATCCCATTTCTTTGTAAGAATCCACTCCGTAGTTATCTCTCATTTCTCGAATAATTTAATTTCTTGTTTCAGCGGGAATCACATATGTTTTAACAGATGTACATAACATGTATCAGTACAGGAGTAACATGTATTCAGGGTCGCAGCCAGGGCGTGAATCCACGAATTTATTCAGGGTCCCCAACGGCAAGGGGGCCCCGTCAGCCACGCTAGTTTTATTTTTATTTTAGGCTGATGCTGTGTGCGTAGATATATTTTCGGACAATTATTCAAAGGACATGTCACAAAAAGTTTTAAAATATAGCTTACAATGAAAATTGATGGAAAAACTTTCTGCACACAAATGGTTAGCTAAAGGTTTTCTTCGGAATTTCGTGTTTTACGTCAAATTTTTTTAAAAAATTATATATTTTAGTCATCAAATTGTCATATTTATGTCTTCCGGTGACTCTCTCACTTATTTGAGGAGATTTAAATATTTGATTTTTTTCCATTACTTTTACGACACCCTAAGCTGTGACCAACTTATTCTAAAACAAACTTAATACTGAAGTCTGAAGAAAGGTTGATAGTTTTATAGTGATATAATTTCATAAATTTTTGCAGCAGCACTATCTTTATTTCAGCTTTACTATTTAACTGAATATTAATGTATCCAAATAAATAAATAAAACTCTTAATAATAAATAATTTAATTATCATTATGATAATTAATTGATCTATTAAAGTAAGTTTAATGTAAATTTTGTAACATGTGATATACAAAATTTATACTCAGCTAATAGCAACATAAAAGTTACCAAAGTTTATAGCTTCATGTATTCAATTTTTCAAATTACTTTCCTGTAATACATATAGATCAAAGTATTGATTTAACAATTTAATTCAACATATTTTTGTTTAAATCTTATAAACAGGATGTTTTCTTTTTTTCTTTTAAATTTGGCATAAGACAAATTATCTTTTAAACTTTTCAAAATAATTTTTAACAATCGAGTTATTTTGTTAAAAATAAATATTTTTGTAAAGAATAAATTTATTTATAATTTTTTCGATTGGAATGTGATTGTCTTCTGAAATTTTGGTGCAATTATTTTTTAAAATAAACATAAACGTTATTTGACAACAAATGAAGGGAAAGTTAAAAAATATTTGTCATCATTTTTTACAGTAAAATATATAGTAATTTTTTTATTTAATTTTTTAATTTTTTTTTTTCGGGGGGGGGGGGNNTTAAAAAATTCACCCGAAAAATGATAACTCGACTTCTCTTGTTCAACATGAAATTGGTGTTTGTAAAAAGCTTAGAGCTAGCCCTTTACATTGATATATGATTTAAAGTTTTATAACAATTTTTTTTTTGGATCAAAGTACCTACGATGTTATGTGGCAGCGTGCCCCACATATTAGTTATATAATGATATATTGATAATTGCATTCGTAATGTTAAAGTATTACGAAATGTGCGAAGTATTATGTTGTGTTATGATCATATACTTTTGAGCAGTCTTGTTAAACAGCGTATTGTCATTACGTTTTTAAAAAACTTAATACTTTAATAACGCTTGGAGTGAGTGGTCAGTAACAGGTGTAATATGAGACGCCATTAACCAGATTCATTTTGATTGCATCATTCCGTCTCACCGTTGGTCTGAGGAGCATTTTCTCTCGTGGCTGTGCTGTCCTAGCATTGAGTTACAGTCTTTTTCACAGCTTTAGCACAAAAATTATGTGATTCCCAATATTTTGGTCTTTCTCCTAACTGTCTGTTGCCTCCTCTATCCTTCGCTCCTCGGCTACTATGACGCCTTGCTTTACAACTGTGTGTCATGTAGATCAGTCTTCTGATTTACACCGCTAGTCGCGTGTGTGTATTCTGGCTGCTTTTATGTTCATCCTTTGGAATAGTGTCATCTGCTGCTCTCGGCATTTTTCCTGGAGCTGCCGAATGGAAAACACCATGTCTATAGTTGACCGACCAGCACTGAAACCACAAAGAAATTCTGGATAAACTTGGGAGGCTAAACTCTGAAATCGCGTTAGTATGACACTGGCAAAGGCCCATCTCTTAAATTTGAAGGAGATAGATGCAATCAATATTATCGCCCTTGTTCTTATAAAACGTCACTACATTTGAATGCGTCAGGTCCTGGGGAATGTAGCCCTGTTCCCAGCAGAGGTTCACAAGCTCCTGGAAAGTTTGTAGTAAAGCAGTCTTGCCACTCTTTAAAGCCTCTGGTGGTAGGCCTACATTCCCAGGGGTTTTTCCACAAGCTAGACTGCCAATTGCTTTACTAAGCTCTTCCTGTGTGGGCATGATATCAAGTTCTTCCAAGGGCAGCATAGCGGAGATGTAATCAATGGAGGTGCTGGAGACTGTGGTAACTGTTGCATACATTTCCAGATGATGCTCAACCCACATTTTTAGGTGCGCTATTTTGTTTTGGACACTTTCTTGGACTTTAGTGGGCAACATTTGAAGCCAATGCACCGGTAGTTTTTTTTATATTTTCGTACATGGCTTTAGCATTCCCCACGTCTGCAGCTCACTGTATGTTGTAGCAGAGGTTAAACCTGTAGGTATTGTCGCATTGACTTGCATGTGACTTGGCTGCTTTTAAGGCATGCGGCTTCTTGTGTGTATGCTTTTTCTTTTAAGTCTTAATAGCCTTCCTGTTGGCTTCACTGACAGGTTATATCTCGTCCCAATGTGATACACAAACCAGTCCGTGTTTTTATCATGGGGGGGGGGGGGGGCACTCGTACCCACTATTCAGTGGGCCGAAAATTTCTAAAAGCGGCTCTAATGTATTGTATACTTCCTTTTCTGATCAGGTATTAAGTTTAGATCATTAAAAGACAGAGATAGAAACAAATTGAAATTTAGACATTTAAAAAATAATTAAAATATCATTTAAGAAAATTCAAGAAAACATTGCAAAGATAAGGAAATATATAAAGAAAATAACTTAACCTTTTTTTTTCGTTTTTTTAATGTATCATTTTTTTAAAACAATACCGATATATTATAAAATATCTTGAAACATCAAAAACATATTTTAAATGTCATTTTCAATTTTGGAAAATCAATATAAGCTACAAATTAATTTTAAACTTTAACGGGTAAAATATTAATGATGGAATCATTATGTGTAAACGAATAGAAAAATAAAATAACCATTAAAATATCTTACAAAACACCATACAAATTAAACAAAAAAAACAACGGGTTTCAAAATGTTAATGATTTTTACAGTGTAATGAAGAGTGATAATGTATCTAATTTTATTATAGTACACGCATTTATATTACCTTTTTTTTTGCAGTTTCTGTGATCAACATTTTCATAGATGCCATGGCATATACAGTCATAATCACCAACTGTGTTCCGACATTCAGAATAAGAATGACAATTACTCAATAACCCTTCGCATTCATTGATGTCTTCATCACATATATCCGAAGTCCAGCCTGGCAAACATACACATTGGCCAGTTACAGGATTACAAGAAGCCATGTTACTTTCGATACATGGACATTTTATCGAACATTCCGGGCCACAAGTCCCATTAGAGCAATCTAGCAAACGAAAAATGTAATTCAAAATATTAGAATGCGATATCTCCATTAAGTTCCATTGTTTTTTTGTTTTTGGTTTTTATTACTTTTAAAACACAGTTAACTATTTATATTAAATATATTTTTTAAAGATTCTGTTGTTTTGTTGTTTTTTTTTAAAATGGGTTTCATTTGTACAGTGTTTTGTTGTACATAATTTGTAATTTATTTTAAAAATCTAATTTGTACAGTTAACTATTTCTTTCCTATTAATTGAAAGGAGTGTCTATTTGTACTCGAGTACCTATAGCAGGTTATATGGCTAAGAACTATGATTGGCAACCAATCAGATGCAAGTAAAATTCTCTCCACACAAGGAATTTCAATTTGAATAAAAGTTACTACTGTTGACAGGTGCTTTACCTATCACTATTACTATTAATAATGGGTGGTACTGATTTAAAGAAAAACCAAATTGATAGATTAATCCATTAATTTCGATTAACTATATTTTTATGACACATATCGATTCCGTTAAGTTGAATTTCATTATTTTTCGAAATCGGCTAAGTCCCGGCAATTCCATGACTCCCAAATTTTGTGACGTAACACTTCAAATTCGTTATGCTAAGCAAAAAATAAAGAAAAAACAATTATCTGTTTTATCTACACATCTAAATGAATAATAATAATATGAGGCAGAAGTATGCAACAAAAAATATAAATTCTTAAAAAGTTGGGGAAAAAAAAAAGAAATAATTTCTTAAATGTTAATCCAATTTTAATTAATCAAATTAATTTTAATCGAGTAAAATATTTAAACATTAATCAATTAATTATTTGCTTATTTCCGCAGCCATACTATAAATAGTACAATCACACAATATTGGAAAGTGGAGTCGGGGGTCTAAGTTTTATGACAATTGAGAGAGTGGGTATATTGGTCAAAATTGCCTTATCGCAATTACGGACGGACCAATTATACTAATAATCATATATGTAATTGTCCATTGAGTCGACGAGGACATTCTAGTCATCCGTGGGGTGGCTTGGACTTGTTTTTTGTATGCGTGGGCCGATGGCTGACGAGGCTGATCCTGGCACGGAAGGTTCGGGAACAGAAGAGACAAGTGATGAGTGGGACGTCTCCTTGGCGTTGGCAGCAAGGGCTTTTACGGCTTGCTTCCTCTTATCTGCAGCGGTGATCATATTCGTCTGGCATGTCTTGGAATATGAATATTTAAAAGCATTTGCCAAAAAAGATTTTCCGATTTTTTATTATTCAAGGGAAATCGTTCGTGATTAGAATCAAAGTCATTTCAAATCAATAATTCTGAAGTAAACTAAACATTTGCTATCTACAAATCGCTGCTAAAATTACGGGAGTCGAAGGAAAAGATTGTTTTTTTTTAAAAAATTCAATCGTTAACACTGATCTAAATATTATTATACATTTCTTTGCGTTTCTTTTAGCCCGATAAATGTTATGGTAGGCGAGAAATTGACATAATGATATTTTCCGGTTTATTATCGCGTATTTTCTCTGTGACGCTATCTCCCTCACGCTACATCACACCAAGAATGTCTCAATATAATGCACACTGCGAACAATCTAACATTAGCATTCACAAAGCGGAAAAACACAATTAACTTTATTCTAAATTACCTTAAATTTCAGTTCAACTCAATAATTCTGAAACTGAACAAAACAATTTAATTCTACAAATTTGCTTCTAAGATTACGGGAGTCGAACGAAAATAGATTTAAAAAAAAAATACATCAACAACTTAGTTCTAAATATTATTAGCCATCGTTTGGCATTTATTTCAATCAGATAAATGGTATTGTTGTCACGAAATTGATAAAATAAATATATACGTCTTACCTTCTTTTTAAAAAAAAATTCTATATTTTTTCTCCGTAAACCCAGTACCCCTATTCTGTATTTTTCAGCCCATTAATTCTTATCGAGCCCTTTTGGACCTCATTAACATATTTGCAAAAGACCCGAACGCTCGATCTTGTAGAGTTCAGGAGGAGCCGTATGATCCAGCTCGAACAGACAGCACAGAAATTTAAAAAATATAATGGTCATCTTTCTCATAAGGTAATTGCGTTAAGAAAATAATATTAATACAAAATTTAAAATATAAAAAGCTTCAATAACTAGTAGATAACTACGTACAAAATATTAAATCGTAGTAACAATAAAAACAAAACCCGGCCAAAGACCAACGCCAATAGTTAGAAATAATACCAATTCGAGTTTTGTAGTCTATGATATGCTATATTAACTATCGAATATCAATTAGAAATTTTTGATTAATAATTAATAAAAGCGAATTACCAATAGCCGATAGGTCCAGCTTTGGGTATTGGTACTGGAGTACTAATTGCTCTCCATAAGCTATTAGTAGCTGATGCATGGGGTGCTAAGGAGGGGTAGTACCTCTGGTGGGGGGACACGTCGTACTCTCTAGGGGGTAGTTCTCCCACCCTTGGTCCCCACTTGACACTCAGCTCTCACCAGTGGCTCCTAGTAACTGTAGCGTACGCAGTGGCCACACCCCGGACAACAGCTTCGACTGGCTGGCTAAACCTGGTGAGGGTAGCCGTGGGTCTCAAACCCTCGGTGATCTAGGTATGTCTACCTGTGCACGTGAAGACTGGACTCGATGGACTGAGCGGAGGAACCACAAGATGGTCAACGGTCTAGAAGGCGAGTCTCAGCAAAGTGTGGTGGAACGCTAAGGGCATGACAAGACAGACAGGACATCATGGCCATCCACTGCACCCGTCTCCATCACCAGCCGTCTCGAATCTGTCGTGCCACTGGATCATGATGGTCTCGGGCGAGAGAGTGAGATCGATGAACTGCGCAACTCTTTCTCACTTAAATCCAAGTCACCGTGCAAGTCACTTTTTTCATCCATCCCATTCCATAACTCACCTCAAAACCAAGTCTTGTGGCGACAGGCAAGCGACGAAAACGAAAGGTGTGGGTACACTGGGAGCCGTAGCCGCGACCCTGCACACAGGCGGCCCAGGCCATAGGGTCGTTCTTCACCGACACGGAGCAGAGGTGGAGTCCGGCAGCCCCCTGGGTGACTGAGCAGCCATTTTTAGGAATGCACTGCTCACATCCATGGCATGAGGAAGGGGCTAGAAAAGGTGCCCTAAACATTGCCTGCTCCAGCCTTCCCTAGCCAGCTTACCGCGGCTGGTGGGGACCCTATACAAGCGGTCGAAATATAAAAAAGAAATTGAGGATAGTTCCTCTCACATTGGGCGCATGGAATGTGCGCACCCTCCTGGACAGAGATGATGCAAATAGACCTCAGAGGATAACAGCCCTGATTGGTAAAGAACTCGCCAGATATAATATACACATCGCAGCTCTGAGCGAGACAAGGCTTGCGGGCGAAGGAGAGCTCTGTGAAACAGTCTCCGGCAACACATTCTTCTGGAGTGGCAGACTTAACGAGGAGCGGCGTGTAGCAGGAATTGGCTTTGCGGTGAGGACAACCCTTGTTGGAAAAATGGCTGGACTACCAAAGGGACTGAATGACAGGCTCATGACCATGAAACTTCCACTGTTAGCTGGTAAGAAGCATGTCACCATCATCAGTGCATACGCCCCAACCATGACCAACCCAGATGAAGTCAAGGCAAAGTTTTACGAAGAACTTCACACACTTATTGCCGATGTTCCAAAGGAGGACAAGCTCATCTTGCTAGGTGACTTCAACGCAAGAGTTGGCAAGGACTACTGTGCCTGGGAGGGAGTACTTGGACACCATGGAGTGGGCCAATGTAACAGCAATGGCCTTCTTCTGCTCCAGACTTGTGCTGAACATGAATTGCTAATCACCAACATGATTTTCCGCCTCCCTACCCGCAATCGGACATCATGGATGCACGCCCGCTCAAAGCACTGGCATCTTATTGACTATGTCATCGTTAGGAAGAGGGACAGACAGGATGTAAGAGTGACCAAGTCCATGTGTGGTGCTGAATGCTGGACAGACCACCGCCTCATCCTCTCCAAGCTCAACATTCGTATTCAGCGTAATCGGCGCCCGCAAGGGAAGAAGGCCCCCAAGCGGCTGAATGTTGCCAAGTTGAAGACCACTAGTGGCAAGCAGTCATTCGTGATTGCTCTGGAAGAGCGCTTGAGATCCACCTCTCCGGAAAACCAGAACGTGGAGGCAGATTGGACATCGCTTAAAGAGCTGATTTACACATCAGCTACATAGACCCTGGGGCCCCAGACCAGAAAAAATAAGGACTGGTTTGACGAGTCATCAAGCAGTTACTGGATGAGAAACACCAACTCCACGAAGCTTACCTCAATAACCCCAAGTCCACTTCAAGGAGAGAAGCATTCAGCAACATACGTAGAACTGTACAGCAGAAACTCCGTCAGATGCAGGACGATTGGCTCAGCAAAAAAGCTGGTGAGATCCAATGCTATGCAGACAGGCGTGATTATAAGAACTTCTACGAAGCCTTGAGAGAAGTGTATGGCCCAACGTCCTCAGGCTCAAATCCACTTCTCAGCGAAGACGGCAACATTCTCATCTCGGACAAAGGGAAGATATTGGAGAGGTGGGCTGAACACTTAACAACGTCCTTAATCGCCCATCGGCAATCGATGAAGAAGCCATCAATTGTCTCCCCCAAGTGCCAACAAACAAGGCACTGGATGACCCACCAACCTTGCTCGAGACCCAGAAAGCAATCTGTCTACTTTCAAGTGGCAAAGCACCTGATTAAGATGCCATACCAGCAGAGGTATACAAGGAAGGGGGACCAGCCCTAACTGAAAGGCTCCACCAGCTATTTCTCTTGATATGGGAGCAAGAGAGGATCTGCAGGATTTCAAAGATGCATCTATTGTACATCTTTATAAAGGAAAAGGAAATAGACTGGTTTGTGACAAACACAGAGGCATATCCCTGCTTTCTTTTGCAGGAAAGATCCTAGCCAGAATCCTGCTAAACCGCCTCACAGCTCATCTTGACCAAGGACTCCTGCCTGAAAGTCAGTGTTGCTTCCGAAGAGGGCGAGGAACCATCGACATGGTTTTTGCTGCCAGGCAACTGCAAGAGAAATGCCAGGAGCAGAACTCTGACCTTTTCTCCACCTATGTTGACCTAACCAAGGCTTTCGATACTGTTGGCAGAGAGGGTTTGTGGAAGATAATGGCGAAGTATGGTTGCCCAAGCAAATTCATTTCCTTGGTTCAACAATTTCATGAAGGCATGCAGGCAAAAGTCCAGGACAGAGGAGAGTCATCTGACCCTTTTCCTGTCACAAACGGTGTCAAGCAGGGTTGCGTCCTGGCACCAACGCTATTTAGCATCATGTTCTCTGTCATGCTGACAGATGCCTTCAGAAATGAAGATGTTGGTGTTAAGCTGAGGTACCGTACGGATGGCAAACTGTTCAACCTTCGGAGGCTTCATGCAAAAACCAAGGTCAGGACAGACACAATCAGAGACCTGCTTTTTGCAGACGACTGTGCCCTCAATGCCGCCTCAGAGGATGACATAAAACGCAGTGTTAGCCTGTTCTCCAGCGCCTGTACTAACTTTGGTCTGACAATTAACACAAAGAATACTGAAGTCCTTTATCAACCCGCGCCTGGAAAGCCTTATGTTGAGCCCAATATCACTGTCAACAACCAGAAACTCAACGCAGTGAAACGCTTCACATATCTAGGCAGCACACTGTCACAAAATGTCTCTATCGATGACGAAGTGAATGTCAGAATTGCCAAGGCCAGCTCCACTTTTGGCAGGTTGTACCCGAATGTCTGGAACAGAAGAGGCATTACCATCCAGACCAAAGTGAAAGTATATAGGGCAGTGGTGCTCCCAACACTGCTTTATGCATACAAAACATGGACCGTATATCAACGCCATGCTAAAAAGCTGAACCACGTTCACACAACAAGCCTCAGGAAGATCCTGGGCATAAAGTGGCAGGACAAAACACCAGACACAACGGTACTAACAAAAGCTGGCCTCCCCAGCATCTTCACCCTCCTGATGCAGTCACAGCTTCGTTGGGCAGGGCACCTAACCCGAATGCCAAATGAGAGACTACCAAAGAGACTCTTCTATGGCGAGCTCCAGCATGGCCAGCGGTCCCATGGTGGACAAAAGAAACGCTTTAAAGACACATTGAAAGCGTCTCTGAAAGCTTTTGCAATAAACCCAGACACGTGGCAGGAAGCTGCATTGGACCGGTCCACTTGGCGCCAATCCGTCCACGAAGGTGCCAGGATATGCGAGGCAAACAGGATCAACGACACAGAAAAGAAGAGGCAAGCCCGAAAGACCCGTGCTGTCAACCCTCCAGGAGACAACCCACTCATCCCATGTCCTTTCTGTTCCCGAACTTTCCGTGCCAGGATCAGTCTTGTCAGCCATCTGCGCACACATAGGCAAAACCAGTCTCAGCAACCCTTGGATGACTAGAGTGGTCCTCGTCGATTCGACGGACGAACGAACGAACGAGTAGCTGATTATCAAAAGCTTCAGCCAATTAATAATAAACCTTAAACATGCTACGCGTATGTAACTGTTAGTTACTGAAAAAATATTTATTTCAAAGAGGATTAAAAAAATTTCTTTACTGTACATTTTATTTTTTGCATTCACAAAAAGCCAAAATGAATATTTTGAGGACATTCTTCAGCGTTACCTTTGCTTTTTATATAAAATATTCAAACATTAATTATCACGGAACACCAGGTTTTGTTTTATATGCAATTACATCATGTCAATATAAAACAAATGTTAAAATTAACCAACTTCTTTTGTTCATCAAGTGTTCTAAATCATCTTATCAGAATCAGATCATATAAATTTTCATTAACTATTTTATTTTATTTGCATTCAGCAAAAAGTAATTAAGCGAGATAATAACTTTTTTTTCATTATAAACTCTTATGAATTTTTTATTTTTTTTTGGATTAATATTTTATTTCTAAAATTATGGATCGTCATCTTCAATGTTTGAGTCAACGTCTTATAAAATAAGAACGGGTTTGAAAATGCCTTTATATTTTAGGGATCAATGATTAAAATAAAATTATAAACAACTTAGTTAGAAATTTACAAATATGTAAATAAATTGTATGGTCACAAGCTTCGTGAGTTTGAATAAGTTGAGGAATCTTGTTTTTGACAATAGGTAACTTTAAAATGATAACATTAACCAAATTAAACGTACTGCTTCACTTACGCACGCATGTGTCCCCTTTTAAGGCCATGCCTATAGGACAGTAACAATGTTCTTCACCGCTCGCTATTATGTGAACACACATATGAGAACAGTTTTTTATACAATTCGAGGAACTTTCATTAGAATCTGAAAAAAAAATCACATACATTTAATTACTATAAATTATCAGTACGAAGTACCAGTTGTTTTTAAAGATGTAGATGTCCAAATTCTTAATAAAACCGTAGGATACTAACATTTATTGTAAAATTCAAAATTCAATGTTGTACAGCAACCATTAGTGTATGTATTTATGCATATATGTATATCTATATATTCTGATTTGATGTCAACACTCTAAATATAAGTTTGTTTGCTTGATTTTACTCAAGTACGATAATTTATTAAAAGCAATAATAAAATGAAAAAAATATCAATTTGCCCTAACCTCTAAATAAGAAAAAGCCTGTAATAAAAAAAAACCGTAAAGAACCAAGTTTTTTTTTTTTTTTACTATAAATCCTTTATGTACGAGATATAACTAGAAGGGTGTTCTTTTTTATACGCATTGCTCGTCTAAAATCCTTAATTTTTGTTATGTCTTATATATTAACGATTTATAGTAAAACAGCTAATACAGTATGCCTGCTAAATTACCGCTCGATTTGATCATAGAAAAGTTTTATAAAAGAATTTTTAACAAAGTGCGCACCGCGAGACTGATTAGCATTTAATAGCATTGAAAATTACAGATTAGGAATATATTTTTTAAAAGTATTGCCTATATATAAATACGCACCGATCAAATCTATAGAAAACTATTAAAAATGTTATTCAATATAATAGGCATCACGACACTAGCACGCAAATTAAAATGATACATAGCCTATAGTTCTAGATAACAAAGATAACTTAATACAACCCTTAGCAAGTCATAAGGATAAAAACATTTTTCTTATCCCGTAAGCAAAAACAAACACATACAATTCTTCCTGTCCGGAACTTGGGCGTGTCATTTTTTGCCTGAAGAAACCATGAAAGCCAACACTATATCATCATTTAAAACTCTAATAAGAATGCAGGACTAAACATAAAACATAGATAAACGCAGGACACAATAATCTTCTGTAAAGAAGGAGCGTCTGTAACAGATAAGATAAGATAATATTTAATTAAAGTACATTCATCAAGCTGAAATTTTGATAACTCATTTATATCATCGGCAGAAGTCTGCAGGCAAAATTTCTCTCACCAGCATACGGGGAAGTTGGTTAAAATTAATCCGAAATTTTTTCGTCATGCAAGCAATCAGAAACCAGTGTAAAAGATTTTTAAAATTCATACCAGACTTTGGCTATTGAAGTAATTTGGAAGTTTAAGTAATTTATTGGTCAATAAATAGACGCACTGAACTTTTATTTATATAACCCATATAATGCACATGATACTGTGACATTGAAACGCAAAAGTGCAAATGTTTCATAGCTAAAAGTCTCCAAGTACTTTATTCTAGTTAATCAAAGTGATCTGTCGAAAATTTTCAATTTTATGATGCTACGAGTGCGAAACAAACAAATAAATCTACTCGATATTAACATTTGGACTATTAGTCAATAAGACATTAATTCAGGTGCTGATACCCAGTTAATTTTTTTAACAGATTAACTTACGAACACATTGTCCACCCCTGAGTTCAAGTCCTGTCTTACAAAGACAATCATGGCCGGGCTGCAGATTTTTGCAGTCCGAATAGTTGGGACAGGCCAGTGGATCCACTTGACATTCGTTTTTGTCTACTGTACAATCGGGGGATGCCCAATATGGTTTACATACGCACTGACCAGTTATGCTATCACAGTGGTCTGTGTTACTTTTCAAGCAGTTGCATGGCGTGGAACACATCAGTCCATAAAAATCCTTCTTACATTCTAAGGAATAATACAATGCATGTCTTGACTTTCAAAATGTGTTATGTATGAATTCGCATGAATCAAATATATAAACATCTCGTATATAAAGTTTAACGCCTTAAAAACATAATTAAAACATAATTATACTTAACAGAATATTATTACAAGTGTGCTTATTATTAATTTATTATTTATTATTATTATATTTCAGTTCTCCTCGATTTATAGTCAATAATCTTTTGATGGAACGAAATTCAATTATCATATAATGTAAACATAATAAAACCGTAATGTTATAAACATTTAGGATTTTTACTCAATAAACCTTTTTAAAAAATATAATAAATACGGACTTGTTTGTGTCATCTGTCTGGGGAACATGTTAAACATTAGTGTACACTTTTAACCTTATAAAATACAAATTAAGTGTCTTCTTTTTGTTAGAACCCATATTAGAAAATATGTGGAATGAATTAATACTTTATGTTCATCGTCTTATTTTATGAAATTTAAAAAAAAATTAATATTGATTTTTTTTTTTTTAAATTCTTTATTCTGGAAGAGATGACTTATTGTAATTTTTTCTGGTTACTATAAGTTTCTGATTACAAGTACCATAAGAAATAGGATTGAAATTAAGCTGTAAACCTGTAAAAGAAGACAAGGAAATCGTGTAAAACAAGAATTAAAAGGAATTAATTTGTTTTTGTCACATGCTAGCCATGCTAGCCATTCATTTTTTTTTAAGAAAACGAAATATAACAATTGTTTTCCAAACTTTTATATTTATAACATAGATACCCACCGCGTGATAAATAGGTAGCTTCAAAACCACCGTTGTCCGCATAACCTGATAAGCTGACAATATGCATGGTATTTCCTGACGATCTGATGTATCCGGAAGGCTTGTCATAATAAACCAGATATTTAATACCCTCATAGGTCTTGAGAAGTGGAGCAAATACATTCAGGCCATCGTAAATGTTGAGATAGTTTGTACTACGATTAATGGACCATGGTACATCAAGTGCAAACATGTTAAAACTGAAATATTATTTGATTTTATGTTGTATATTATTAAATTTAAAAATATTTTTTAAATGTAACGTTCTGAAATTTTTAAAACAAAAAGGATGTCATTTTTTAAAAATAAAATATCGAATGATGATATTCCAATTTAACAAAAAAATAACAACAATCAAACAAACTATCATCTTGAAACAAAAACATAAACATTTTTAAAATTTAAATAACGGTAAAACGAAAAATGAGACTCTAAGATGCATATTTTTCAAATAAAATAATTTTTGTTTAAGTTTTATATCTTTTTTAAGGTATATTGGCCATTAGGCATAGTATTCTGTAAATTAAAATATTCTGGTTAAATCACAGAAGAATTTTATGATGATTAGTGTGTTAAATGCATACATTTGATATCTATTAAATTAACTTTAGAAAGCAAAACAGGATTTCATAGAATCAATGTGATAAAAAGTCTTATCACTTGTAAATCTACACACTCCATTTTTTTCAGGTACATAATTAGTAAGTTCATGAGATCTTTAATCAACATCATTTTTGGAATTAACTTTCAAGCAAAAGTCGATAAGAAATATATCCACCCTACATTTTTTCTTTCTTTTTTCCCTATTGCTTTGCAAGTTAGCAAAGAAGATTTGTGAATATCATATTATTTTTTGCTTCCATAGGATTGATCAAAGCTAACAACCTCATCTTTAGTAAAGCTTTAATTACGCATGCACGAAACGGTTAACCATTAAAAATGTTTTTTCATTTTATAATTTTTTTTCACATCGATTTCCCCAGAGGGTATTCTCTAATTAGCTAAATATAGGCAAAATTCGCTGGAAAGCTGACATCTCGTCTTCACCGCTCTGTGTTTACAATCATATTAAAACTTTTAAGGCTAATCTTTTTACACAAGCAATGATCGAGCTGTAGTTTTTCTCTGGTATAATTTGTCCTCAGAGCACATATTTATTTATTTTTTAACGTACATAAGAGTATGACAAAATTATCAAGCCTAAGCCTCACGATGTACAACCCTTCCTAGATGTAACCCAGTATTCCCACACTGTCAGACCTCAAAGCAGAATAATGGCATCGATTCTTCATCACCTCAAATTGTTCAGTCGGTCAAGGGTAATCGGAATCCTATGTACCTGTCTCACAGGTGGTGCAAGAGACAGAAAGTGTCAATAGAACAGCTGCGCACAGCGGAGTTAATTACGTTATCTCTAATTTTTAATGTGTTTTATTTGCATATAATCTCAATACAAAATAAATGAAATAAAAAATCATGTTAAGCCTGGTCCCTTCTGGAACTCAGGACGTGTTAGCGCATTTTCGTATTATGTATCAGTACTTATGTTAGATATCAGCATTATGTAGTTATCAGTAATTGTGTTTAGATTTTAGACATATTTTTATGAATTTTCTTGTGTAATGAATATACCTGACATTTTTTTTATTTAAAAGTCATTTCTTTACATTTAAAAAAAAATATTTTCTCTTTAATCTAACTACAAGTCACCACAAATGATGACGTAAAACTCTCTAAACTTTTACACATATTCTAATGACGTCAACTAAAAAAAAANAAACTAATTCTTTTGCACGCCTTCGCACCACTCTTGAATGCTTGAAAAATGATCAATTCGACTTCCGGCAATGGCGGCCGTTCCCCGCGCCAGTGTTACCTTTCGATTCGCAAAGTTTTTTGGTAGTTTTAACGGGGTTTTTTAACGGATCGAGTAACTGAGTGTTGATGCACAAATGGCAGGTCAGGACATACAAAAAACATATATACTTCATGGGTCTAGGACTTATGGATGCTGTGATCAAAGGTGATGACAGACGGACGGACAAAACGGGTGCAATAGCGCATTCGACTTCTCGAAAATGCGCTAAAAATATAAACAATTTTAGAAAACATTTTAAAATCATTTAACACATGAACTTTATTTATGATCAATGTTTTTTTCCTATTAGCTACTATTTGTGTATGTTTCAGGCATATGCTCTACTGTGGAGCCACAAAAATTGTTAACATAAAAAGTTTTTTAAATTTTTATTCTGTTTTTATTATAATACAAACAAAAACTGACCGTACCCTGTATTTATTTAAACTGCTTAAAATGATAACTTACATCTTTAATCAAGAGTCTTGTAGGTTTCGGATTTGCATGTTTCGACGTCTTTTATATACCAAAGATCAAGTAAATAAAATTATTTACAGTCTGGATACATGATATTAAACGCATTTTGAAATGAAAATTAATAAAGGAAACAAAATAGTGCGCACCAATCTTATCTTCAGTTTTTCTATTGAAACATATTATAGTTATTATAATGTCTGGTAAACCAAAGTGTGTTTTTAACAAACGTCTACATGTGTTCGTATCCCTATCCGTTTTGACATAAAAATTTAGTGTTATTAGTTGGAACATACTAAATAATATAATAAACTAGCAATTTACCCGCGCTTTGCTACGGTAAGTTACGATTTTAGTTATTGAAAAATGCGTCTTTTTTATATAGCTTATTATGAGAAAAAACCTATATTTACGCAATCGTCCTCATTGTGAGAAAGGATTTAATATTTTTTGCCTCTTACCATCACGGGAGTGTAGTCAAAAACTTCCCAAAATTTCAAGCTTCTATCTACACGAAGCTTGGAGAATTAGTGTTTTTTTAGTTTTATATGGCCCATTTTATGGGAAAAATGGTTTTGGGGAAACGGCCACCAATGAGTGAAAATAAAAATTTATATAATTTCTTTTATTATTACAATCGCTGGGTGTTAATAAACGACTACAGAAGTTTTTATACTTTTACCTACACAGGAAATGGGTGAAGCAGTAATTTTCAGTTTTTAATTTAATAGAAAAACTACATTGGGGCCTCCGGCGTGCAGAAAGTGAGAATTTAAATATATATTCACCTGTTACCATCTAAGAAGTGTACTCAACAACTTCCCAAAGGTTAAAGTTCTACATACTCGGCACAAAGGACAAATAGTGATTTTCAATTTTTACAGGTAAGGAAAAATAGTTTTTGGGCCTCCAGCCCCACATAATTTGGAATTTTAAAATTCATTTTCGACGTGAGAGGGTATTCAACGATTTCCCAAATTTTGATGCTCCTACCAACATGGGAATTCGGAGAATTAGTGATGATTGAGTGAGTGAGTGCATTAAAAACTATATTTGGACGTCAGCTCCCAGTAAGCAGTAAAGTATATTTTAAATATGTGTTCACCTGCTACCATCGTGGAAGTGTATTTAAGAATCCCCAAGAGTTGCACGACTTCACCTATTCGGAAAATAATAGAATTTTTTATTTTCAATTTTTATATAGCTCATATAAGAGAGAAAAAAACGCTTTTGGGGCCCGGCCCCCATGAGTGAGTATTTCAAAATTCCTTTGCACCAACTTTCGTCGTCAGAGGGTACTCAACAACTTCCCAAAATTTCATGCTACTACCTACACGGAAAATTGGAGCATTAGAGATGAGTCTGTTTTCAATTTTAGAAAAAACTATATTTGGGCCTATGGTCCCCGATGAGAGGGAGTTTTAACATTCTTTTTTGCCAAGTTTCGTCGGGAGCGTGTACTAAATTGTTTTTCCAAATTCACATGCTTTTTTAACTTTACGGGAATTTGGGGAATTAGTGATTTTAATTTGTTAAATAGCTCATATAAGGCAACAAAAAGAAAAGAATTGGGGACCCCGGCCCCACATAAGCGATATTTGTAAAATTCTTTTTCGCCAATTTTCATCGTGAGAGGGTACTCATTGCATGCTCCTATCTACACGGGAAGTTGGAGAATTAGTGATGAGTCGGTTTTTAATATAATAAAAACTAGAATTTGGGCCCCCGGTCCCCCATGAGAGGAAATTTTAACATTCTTTCTTGCAATTTTTTGTCCGGAGCGTGTACTCAAAAAATTTCCAAAGGTTCATGCTCCTAACTACACGGGAAATAGGAGATTTATTGATTTTATATTTTTATATAACTGATATCAGGAACAAAAATGTTTTTGAGGACCCCGGCCCCCATAAGTGGGAAATTTAACTTTTTTCATCCATTTATCGTCGAGAGTACATACTTTAAACAAATTCCAAAGTTTCATGCTTCACACGGAAAATAGGAAAATTGTTGATTTTCAGTTTTAAAAAGCCCATATAATTAAAAAATATTTTTGGGCCCCCGGCCTCACATGAGCGAGATTTAAAAAAATATTTTCGCCAATTTTCGTCGCGAGAAGGAACCCAACAACTTCCCAAAGTTTCATGCTTCTACCGACACGGGAAGTTTGAGAATAAGTGATGAATCAGTGAGTGAGTGAGTAAGGGCGTTCACTTATATTAGTATAGATACATTTATGGTCTTTAAAACAGCGATCATACCTTAAATCTATTACATTCCCTGGTTCAACATGGATTGTCCAAGAACACAGTGTAATGTTTTCTTGTTTGTTGTAATAATATGGACCAGATTGAATTATCCCTGTTGAGTTGGTAAAAATCCTGCCGCATTCTGCAAAAGTAAAAGATAGATGTAATCATAAAATTCAAAATATCAGCTTGGTTCATGTCGATTTATAGTAACATTAAAAAAATTCACACATCCTGGAATATTTTAAATGTATTGCAAGAAACAAATATAAAGCTATAGTTTAAATAATAAAGTATGTGAGAAAAAATAGCTTCTTAAAGCTGATTTTAACTTGATAGCTTTTTTGAACTAACACCATGAAAAATATAAGCTAAACAAATTTTTAAAATCATAAAAAAAAACTGTGTTATATTAATGTAAAATGACTAATATTCTACAGACATTAATTTCTCGAGGGGAGATGCTGATCTTCCATCGAGCGCCTCCCCAGGCGGTGTAGAGGGGAAAGCCCACAAAACATTGAGGATACCGGGAAAATTCCCGGGGCAAAAAAAGCAGCTGAGATGAGGAGCTATAAAGTCACTATTCTTGTAATCAACGAGGCTAGATAAACTGTACGTTGCCAGAAGAGATTAATCTCAGGAGAGAAAGTGTTATTATCGGGATATAAAGAAGACGGTGCCCCACATACCATGGGTGTTGCCATGATATTATCAAGTGCAGCACAATGACGAATCATTGGATGGTAGGCGCATGGACCAATACGTTTTTTAGCAACGTTTCGGGCAAAGGACTTTAGCATTAATCTATATGTCATCCGATACTATGCATCAATAATCAATACTGAAGGCATTGAAGGAGACAAAGAAGAATTCTAAAAAAGAGTAAAAACTGTAGTCCTAGATCGTCAAAAGTAGAAGAATATAATGCCACTATTAGCCGTAGCAAAACAGGGTATGAAGCTATTATGGGACAGCAAAGGGGTTGCGATATAAACCCCAATGGTGAGAGATATGCAGACCTATGTGCCAGAACTGACCTGGTCATAGGCAGGAGTATATTACAGCAAAAGTGATACATAACGCTACATGGGTCTCACCGGACATAACAAAAATGAACCAAATAGATCATGAATACATTCGTTAAAATTCAGTCGATCTCTCCTGAACGGGGATCTGATGTTGTCTAAGATCACCATTTTTTGTGTGGCCAGGCTGAAATTAAAGCTAAAAAGACATTATACCGAGCAACCATCATATAGATCTCTAATTAATACCTCCCTCCTAAAAGACCAATCCTAAAAAGGGAAAATTGAAGATCTCATTATCTAATAGGTTCGTAGTCATATGCGAAATACTCGAATTGAGACCACTAAATTAAAATGGCAAAGTGTGAGAGAATGAGTCCAGTCAACAGGCCGAGAAGTGCTAGAGAAAAGGAAATGGACACGCGAAGAATGGATAACAGCAAGTACATGGAATGAAATAGAAGAAAAAATATAAATGAAAACAAGACATGAACAAGGGCCGCACAAGAGTGAAGAAAAACAAATCCTAGAAAGAGTATGCATATGCAAATAAGGAAGTTTGAAAAGCATCATTAGGTACAAGAAGGATTTTGTTGATAAATTTGCTAAAGAAGCAGAAGATTCACCTCACCAGGAAAACAGGAGGGAACTGTTTGATGCCATTAAGACGTTGTTTGAGAAATATGGCAGCGTAAAGAAACCAGTGACGGATAAAAGGAAACAACATACCAAGGGAAGAGCAAGAAAGGGAGTGATGGAAGGAGCACTTTAAAAAGATTTTAAATAGGCCAAAGCCAACGAACCCAACAGATATTTAATTAGATGATAATGAACTAATTGACTGAAATATTTCCACCAAGGAAGAGATTTTCAAGGACATTAAACAATTCAGAAATGAAAAGGCTTCGGACCTGATGGCAGTCCAGGGAAACCAGTGTGGAAAAGTTACACCCTCTGTTTATTAAGTTAGGGGAAAAGGATCAATTTCTTTCCGATTGGACGGAAGGATACCTTATCAATACCCCAAAGAAGGGAAGATTTAAGTTCCTACTCCGTTTACAGAGGGATCCCTTTGTTGTCCATTTCAGGAAATTTGTGCAACCGTGTATTGCGTAACAGGATAAGAAACCACTTTAGACACTGTGCTGTGGGACTAGCAACCTGGCTTTTACACCATCAGATCCTGCACTGATCAGATAGAGACAGTGCACATTATTGTGGAGCAGTAACTAGAGTGGAACTAGTTTCTTTATGTAAACTTTGTTGACTATAAAAACGCCTTCAATAATGTTGAAAGGCAAACCCTGTGGAGAGTACTAGGGCATTACTGAGTGCCACAGAAAATTGCAAATATAATCAGAAACACGTGCGAAGAGATAAACTGCGGAGTTTTCCATGGTCATCAGGTGGCAGATACTTTTCAGGTGAAGAATGGTGGTGAGACAAGGTGTCTTGCTGCCATCCTTCCTGCTCCTGTTAGTCATTGCATGGGTCTTAACATACACTAAAGGAAGAGTAAATTCCTTACTGTTAATGTCACCGGTACATCACCCATCATGCTTGAAGGGGAAACCTTTGAGGAGGAAGGCAATGTTTTTAACTTTGGGATCGTGGTAGATCAATAATAGTCGAACAGAAAATAAAAGGCTCAGACAACCAGGAGCAGCCTTCCAACAACTCAAGGATGTTTGGATCTCCAAAAATGTTATTTAAAATTTAAAATTAAGGATAATTAACCATGTGGTGAAAAATGTACTGCTATATGGAGCCGTAAACAAAATGAGGGGTGGGACTGCAATCAGGCTTATACAAAATTAAATGGAAAAGACGTAAACAAGGTAAGGGTTAGCCTGACCGGACATAACAAAACAGCGAACGTTTCGGCAAAGAGCCTTTATCAACGAACATACAGGACACAAACAAAACGAAAATCAAAATAAAAATAAAAAATGAAGGAACTTAGCTGCGGTGAAATCCAAAGTATCCAAAAAGTGAAACTGAGAGATGACAGAGCGAATTTATATAGGAAAGCAGAGAGTGGGCGGGGCAACCGCCTAGGTGCTTAAAGAAAAGACAATATTCATCCCATGTGGTGCGAGTGTACCGTGACTTTCTATCAATCTGTTTTCAATCTGGACTATCGTGGGTGTGTTTGTGCACGAGACAATAGCAGTGACTGCCAGGTCCTTGACACCCATATGGTCGCGTCCATTGAAGTGATGGGAGACGGGACACTGTTTATCTTGTGTAATCGCCCTAATATGTTCAGACATTCGGCACGACAAAGATCGTCCCGTCTCTCCTATGTATTTCAAAGGACAGCGCTTACACACAATGGTGTAGACAACGTTGCGGCTAGCGCAGGTGAAACCATCCTTAATCATAAATAGCCCCTTAGGGAAGTTTATCTGTTCGGCTTGCACAACAAAAGGACATGTCTTACACCGAAGTCGGCCGCATGGTATGGTACCCAGGTGGTTGGGAGATGTTGGGAGGCGGGTGCGAACCAGAAGATCACGTAGGTTTCTGTCCCTCCTAAATACAATTAGGGGTGGGGTGGAGAAAATGTTGTTCGTCTCAGGGTCCGCAAGGAGAATAGTTCGGTTCTTCATGAATATTTCTTTGGCTTTGATGTTGTGTGGATGATAAGTAAGAACCAGCTTGCTCCTTTGGTTGGTATCACGGGTGCGTGGTAAAAAGGCGTCGGCACGAGTGAAGTTTTTGACCCGCTGAAGCGCATGTTGAAGTGTGGCTTCAGGATATGACCTTTATCTAAAAAACTCCACCATTTCCAAAGCCTTTTCCCAAAATTCCTCCTGAGATTGACACAGTCTACGGAGTCGAAGAAGTTGAGAAAAGGGAATGGAGTCCTTACAAGTTTTGGGATGAGAAGAAGGGACAAAATATAGACCAACTTGCTTCTAATACAACAAGGCAAGCCCTGAAATAGAGACACCAGAGTAAACGGAAAAGATGTCATTCAAGAAACAATTTGCACCAAGAATTGGAGGCAGAAAATCAGTTGGCCATGATTATAAATACTGGAGAGACTGGCCAGGAATAGATATGCCTGTATATCTTTGATAGGTTGAATTTGCCTTCTCAGGAATCGCAGATGTCGACAATAATCGGTGAATGTCCCTCAAGAATGAAAATTCTCAACAACAAATTGTCATATATATGTTTTTTAATATTGTTACACGGGCACATTCATTACGAAAAAAAAATAAAATAACATAAACAATAAACTAATTACACGAACTAGATACGACCCGCGACGTTTAGCAAACGACAGACGACAGCGGTTGAATTGTAAAATGCCGCCCATCTTTTAATACCTTCCCTTGCCAAACATAAGTTTTGATTCTAATAAGACTATTGGGTTAAGAACAGGCATAAAAATACATTTATTTTAGTTTCATAATTGTTCCGCATGGGAATTAAACACATGAATTTCCGGGTGCAAGGTGGTCGTGATAACCACTACGCCACGATTGATATGAGATTCTGTGAAGGAACAGCGCAAGATATCACAAGACGCATTGTTGCCACACACCCCACCATTTTTTTTTTCTTTTTATCCCACTCCGCTTGGCTATTGTGATCTATCGACCCCCACGGAGTCATTCGTCATGCTCATTTGAACATGACCATTTAAGTGATTTATATATAAAGATACTAGATACGACCGCAGCATACCTAACGCTGCAGTCTTGCTCAAAGATAGTGCAATGAATGGGCTATAGCAGCAACACTATGAAATGAAAACAAAGCGATTGAACGTCGGGGGGAGGAAAAGATGTTGAAAAATACGCGTTGCGGTTTTTGTTACCTGCACCCCACCCTGCACCACCCTCGCTTGTGAATCATAAATTTTGATTGGTCAACCCTATTGAGGGTCAATCGTCATGCTTATTTTCTCGCGTCATTTGCTTGTCCTAATTTGTGGTTAATTATATATTTATAGATTATTTAAAAAGTCCTTCATACTTTAGTTATTTTAGTCACTTAGGATAATGTAATTTTAGTTTTAAAATTTGAATACGAAAATTTTTTAAGAGTATTTTTTTCTCTCTTTTTTTGCAACGGGCATGTTGTGCGTATTAAGCACCTATAAAATTTAAAAAAAAAAATATTAATTTCTTAACTGACTAATATTTAAGGATGTTTTTTATTAAAAATAAGTATCATTCAAAAGAGCTAAAATGTTCTTACTCAAAATAATTTTATTTAATATCTCTCGTAACATATTTCTTTAATTAACTTGATATCATGAAAGTTTCATCTGACCCGTGTTTGTGTTTAACCATTTTAAAGTGGACAGGCTCTTTACATAGAACACGATAAGATGCTACACACTTGTCAAACAAAAGTTCATGGGTCGTTGTTATCTATAAATATCTAATAATTTACCCAATACATATCTAGACAAAAAGCTCATTATATACTCTAAAATTGTTTCTATAATTTTTTATTACTCCCTTTAGCACAAGTAAGTATCTTTTTAAATTTTTGAATCCAAATAAATGAAGTTCATGGAGTAGAAATAACAGCTAAAATGCATATTTCTACAAGAAATTAAAAAAATTAACGACTCATTTTCGATACTAAGTTTCATTTTATCGCAGCTGCCAAAATGGATTAATTAAAAACTATAGAAGTAGTCTAAATACTTACAAGTTGAGCAGCGCAACTAATAGAGGTATTATTACGAGCACAAATAAGAGCACAAGATTCTACATGAACAATGTTTTTCCCCAAAAGTTTATGCCCTGCAAAATCGAGCATTTATCTCAAGCCAAAAAGTACCTGATTAGAAGTACATCAAGACAACATTTGCACAAACTGTAAATATTAGTTCATTACCTTTGCAAACTCTGTAGTCAGTACCTTCATAACCAGGTAGACACATGCATTTATATGATCCTTCAAGGTTTTCACACCAAGAAGTAGATAAATTACAGACGTTCAGTTTGCATTCATCAACATCCATTTCGCAATTTGCAGACGTGTAGTTAGGGAAACAATGACAGGTTCCATTCAATCTGTCAATGCTTTGAGTGTATTTGCTACAGATACTTTTCAGTTTGCAATCGCCTCCATAAAAAAATCCCGTACACTCTGTAGGAAAATTATAAAAGATTTTGTATTAATTTAAACTAAACACTTGAAATGAAAACACTTTCTTATTTTTCAGTTAAGTACTGATTCAAATTTAATTTTTTTTAAATTGCAAAAAAATCTTTCCTAGCGGCAAGAAAACAAATTTCGCAAAAAAAAATTAATTTTTTTTTTTTTAAAAAGTAAATAAATTTTAAAAAATACAAACAAACCGGAAATTTTTTAAAAAAGCGTATGCATTTAATAGTTGCACAACCAGTAGTAATTGAAGGCAATTTCTGGATACAAAATGTATTTAAAGCCGCCTTTAAGCACTATAATATTTAAAAAATGACTCCATTTCCTGACCATGACGGCCTATTGGGCAAGTGAAGTAGCATTAACAAGTTTTATTAACCCGCCACTAAAGAGCAAGGGATTGTGTGGTAAGCCCAAAGCCCCGGTGGCCTTGCCAGCCCCGAGGCTCAAACCAATGACTCTATTTTGCCTCGGCTCGATATTCCAGCACGCTACCGCTAGACCACCGACTGAGAACTATCGGTCATTAAATCTGACTTGGAAATCTTCCAATAACTTTTGTTAAATATCTTTTATAAATTGTTCGCGGGTCACAATGTGAAAATAAAAGAGTTTCAAGGTTGGCCACCTTTAACATCGATTCAAATAAATAGAAACATTATTTATGTGTTATTTTAAAACAATTGTTCACGATATTTATTCCATTTATATGATTTTATTTTTCTACTCACTTTGATGAAAATTATTAAATCTTCTTAGGTGGGGTTTATTTTTCTTTAAGTATGTCAACTCTTTTTGACAATTATCATGAATTTTATTCTAAAAAAAAATTCTTTGAGATTACATTACATCATAAGCTTTATAACTTTGTCTTCACAGTTAGGTCCAATGCTCCTTGTGAGTTAACAAAGGATAAAATATTTTCTAAATGTCTACGTTCTGCTATTCCTCTTTATTTTAGGTGAAACTTTCATTGCTGGGAATGATAAGACAAAGTAAGTCTGTTGAGACTGTTTAACAACGTAGGCCGCCACGAATGCATTAGGTAAACAATATAATCAGTTTGGCTAGCCCCCCTCCCGTATCAGTACTTGGTCCGGGGCCCTATAAATGCCTAACCATAATAGAAATACAGAAAGTAAACAATGTACATGTAAAGCTGACATTTTTATTTCGAAGTTAGCCTGGCGTGATTCGATCAATTACATAGTCACCATGATATTTTACTACGAATACCCAACATGTTTTGACGCTGTTTGGGGACCGCACTCAGTCAATGGGAGAGAGAATGAGAGTTACGGAGATAAACGGCTAGATACGAGAACGCCTATATGTTACAGTTGACTATACTTAGGGGTGCATACTGTCTGTAAACGTCTTAGTTTAGCTAGGGTGCCAATAAACTGTCTTTTTACTTTCTTACGATAATTATCTTAAGCGTATCTTAAATAATTACTTAAATCAAGCATAAATGTATAACCGTTCATAAAAATACAGTCTTTAAATGATATTAATAATACTATTTAGATGAGAGACCTACCAACACACGTTTTGTTATCGACAGGATCTAGTTTCATACCACGTGGGCACTGGCATTCAAATTCGTAAGGATTTGTCGATACTACGCCACAGGCATGAGAACACTGATTATCCTGTGTTGTACAGCTTGCTGTAAGTAGAGAGCACCACAAAAGATATACTTTAGAAGTGTACAAACTGTTTTCAACACATCAGATTTATCATAAATTCCAGAAACTTTTTAAAAAAAATATTTATAATGAAACTGCAACGAAGTCTATTCCGTCACCTTTTACAGCCCGTTTACAAACTGCTTAGCAATTTGTAAAGACTTATTTATAACTATAAAACAGTTTTCCAGGAAAGGAAGTTTACTTAATACTACTATACACACAGTTCTTTATATTACGCTTCTTAATCGCTTTTTTTATAATCTTTTTAATGAATGAAACATATTTTTTGTTTATAGAAATGCAAATAATTTTAATATGGCAGTCCATTAGCAGTACGGGCTTGGTGCTCCAAGATACTAGAGAAAGATGTTACAGGTCGAAATATCATAGTCATAATTGCGCTTGATGAGCCCTCTAATGGATGCGTATAAAGGTATGCACACAATTTTGATACACATTTCTTTAGACTGCCAAATGTATGTATGTAATATTTCATAGATCTAGAGTACCTTGCAACTAAAAATCCATTTGTTAGCTTCAAAGTTCACAACTCTTAATTCAGAATTCTAGACTGATATTTGTTTTTGTTTTTAACCGTAGAGAGTTTATAATTAAGCCTTCAAAAATTACGGTGTGTATAATAAGTCTTTTTTCGTTAACACAGAGAATAAAATAATAAAGCAAACTATAATATAAAAATATACCTCCATATAAGAATTCAAGACAACAGAAATAAATAGTTTCAACCCGATGATTGAAAATGGGTTTTAGCTCAGACAACTGGTCACAAAGAAATGTAATGATTTAATTCAACTATTAAAATTTGATTTTTCCCTTTTCAGAGACAGAGGTCAGAGTTAACGTCCTCTATTCAACGTCCTCTATGTCCTGTTCATTGATGGGGGCTGCTGAGGTTATTGCTTTTTTCGAAAAGAGTTTGGGTCTATCAGTCTTACTCTAAACTCAGATAACCTTAAGAAGGGGAAATTCCTTTAATTAGACTATGTAAACTGAAATTTGATTTAAAAATCGAATAAATAGTACATTACCTTTCTTACATATCTCAAATTAATTGTTTTGTACGAGCATAGAAATATTCATTAGATTACAATAAATAATAAATGCTTTGTATTCAGGAGAATCGAAATGGTGTCCTTTGTGCAAAGTATCTTTGACAAAATAAATTTATTTATATATATACAATTCTCATCGTCCAGCCATAACAGGCACCAAACAAGTAGCAAGTAGCTGTCTGACTCCACTGATAACCAGATTGCAAGAAAAGGTAGTGCCTAGCGTGTGGGGTATTATCGACATCAACAATGCGTTGAACTGAGGTCAATTACTATGTTCTTTCAGAACAACAAAATAACATTTATTTCGAAGTGTATTTGTTATTATATTCGCCTATCACGCGGAGGTCGCTGGTTCAAGCCCCAGCTAAGACATTACTTTTTAATTTTTTTTAAATGTTAGTGTTTGTGCCCGTTCATTTCCCACTTTCTTTTCGATCATTATTTCGCAACATAATGAAAAGCCAAGACGAGTGGAAATAAGTTTGACGAATGACCTTTGTCAGGTTAAGCCAATTAGTTTATGGTTGCAAAGCTAGGGTGGTACAGGGTGGGGGTTGGCAAGTAGCTAACCACAGTGCACGTGTTTCAAAATCAACACTGCGTCGTAGCTATACCCACATCTGAGTTTTATTCTCGTTGTTTTGATTTTATCGTGATGTAGTTTGTGTCTGTTCACCCCCCCTCCGCACTTTCTTTGCATTATCTATAAGCAAATCTGCGGCGTATGTTACGCCGCGGGCATCTAGTTTGGAATATCTCTAGACATGTTGATATAAGTAAATAAATCCTGCAACGTTCAATGCACGAACAAAAATAAATCATAGCGTACTTACAAACGCATTGGCCACTTGAGTTAAGCCTTAGCCCAGGCTTACACTGGCAGGAGTACTGTGTGCATCTCATGTATGGATCAGCACATTGTTCATCAATATCGCACGCATTGATGTCAACATCACAGTTTGTCGCCTTCCATCCACTTTTACACATACATTCACCCGTTGTGCTGTTACAGTATCTGGTGTTGGCTTGTAGGCAGCTGCAGTTTTGGACGCATTCATCCAGGCCGTGTGTAAATGGTTTACATGCTGACCAAATAATTTTAGTTATGTAAATAATTTTTTAAAATATTTTTTTAAAATTAATATTTAAAAAAATTGTATTTGATTAAATTTATTGGATAGTTTTAACATAACTACCCACTGATATGCCTAAATTCGCTTTATATGCTTATTACTATTAAAATATAGCTAAAAATAAGTCTAAACAACAAATACACTTCTTTATGCGATGCTGTATTGAAAAAATTAAGAGGAATAATGAGATTATTTGACTATCATTTATCAATTAGAAATTCTCATTTAATATTAAAATAAAAAATGCTCTTTAATTTACTAAAATATTCTCAAAATTGAAAATATTGTAGGTTTTTGCCTCTAATCTATATATNATATATATATATATATATATATATATATATATATATATATATATAAATCAAAGTATGTCTGTATGTGTGTGTGTGTGTGTGTGCTTGCCCGTTGTAACTGACTAAACCATTCATCCGATCGTGATGAAAAGTTTTGAGATTGTTGAGTACCCTTCCAGAATGGTAACTGGCTACTTTTTTTTCTCAATCTAACACTAAAGGGGCGCCGGGGGCCCTAAATGTCAATTTTTCCTAATATGAGATATATAAAAATTAGTTTAAGCACTATCTACTTGATAAATGGATGGATCTTAACCAAATTTTGTAATTATATTCTTTACAGCCAATATTAAAATACTATAGGTAAGTCATCTCCTAAGGGCCGCTCTTTTGGGGCTGGGGGCCCAAAATACCCGTTTTCGTAAATGTAAAAGATTTTTTTTACTATTAAATTAATAAAGGCCTTGACAAATAATAATAAATGTATCGATTATTATCCATCTTAAAATAAAAAAGTTTTTTTGCGCTTTATATCTTGTTCTGAATGGGCCTTGGGGTCCTTAATGTCGTTTTTTTTGCTTATGTGAGCTATATAAAAATTAGTTTAAGCGATAGCTAATGGCTAAATTGATGGATCTTAACCAAACTTGGTTTATAAATACTTGATAGTAAATATTAAAATAGTATATGGCACTAAACTCCTATTCAGGGTTGGGGGCCCAAAATACCGGTTTTTCTAAACGTTTGAGAATGTATCCCTCAATGTAATTAGTAAAGTTCTTGACAAATAATGATAAATGTATCTATTATTATTCATATTGAAACAAAAAAGATATTGAACTTGATATCTTGCCCTGAATGGGCCCCTGGGGCCCTCAATGTCGTTTTTTTTTCTTTTACGGGCTATGCAAAATTAGTTTATGCGTCTGTTACTGAGTAAATGAATGGATCTTAACCAAACTTTGTATACAAAAACTTTGTAGCTCATATTAACATAATTAAGGACAATGAACTTTTAATGTCCATTTCATCGGGGCCGGGGGGTCCCACATGTCTTTTTCGAAAATTTTGAAGATATTTTTCCAATTCATTTTTTAACGATCTCAATAAATATATCCATGATAAAAGGGATTTAAAAAGAACAGATTTTTAAAATTTACATCTTGCACTGAATGTGACCGGGGGCCCCTAAATGCGATTTTCCTTCTATATCTATTTCTATATAAATGTGTGGTTGAGTGTATATCCTTTATACCTGACTAAACCATGTATTCAATCGTTATGAAAATTTTTCAGATCGTTGAGTACCCTTTCCAGAATGGTAACTGGCTAATTTTTTTCTCCATTTAACACTAAAGGGGCACCGGGGGCCCACAACGTCATTTTTTGCTTATATGAGCTATATAAAAATTAGTTTAAGCGCTATCTAAATAATAAATTAATGGATCTTAAACAAATTTTGCAACTATATTTTTGATATCCAATATTAAAATACCATATGGCCCTTAACTTCTTATGGCATCTTCTTCGGGCTGTGGGGGCCAAAAATACCTGTTTTTTGTAAAAGTTTGACATTTTATTCCACAATTTAATTATTAAATGTATAGACAAATAATGATAAACTTATCCCTTTGTATCCATATTCAAATGAACAGAAGATTTGAAATTGACATCTTACCTTGAATTTGCCCAGGGGCCCTTAAAAATGTTTTTTTTTTGTTTGTTTATTTTTATTTTTTTCTGTTTTTTTGTTGTTGCTTTTATGAGCAATATAAAAGTTAGTGAAATCATTACCTACTGAGTAAATGAGTGGATCTTAACCAAACTCTGTATACAAAAATGTGGTAGCCCATATACATTTACTTAAATGCAATGAACTTCTAATGTCATTTTCTTTTGGTAGCCTATATGTCTTTTTCGTAAATGATTAAGATATTTTTCCATTCAATTTTGAATGATCTCGGGAAATATATCCATGATGTGAAACTGAAATAAAATGAACAGATTTTGGACTTGACATCTTGGCCTGGCTCTTTAATGTCGTTTTTTTTCTCTCTTTTTAAGCATTTAAATTACTATTTTATTTATCCATTTGCTATGAAATTTTGACTTTTTTCACACTTCCGTGTAAGTTTCTGGCATAATTGTTTTTAAAACATAATACTCATTGGATTCTTAAATAGTCATTTTTACTGAGATCGTTGCAACGAACGACCGGGTCTGCTAGTAAAATATATTTTTTAGAAATATTGCTTTCACTAACATTTGAGCAAACTGCTAGGCAGTTCCATACAACAATGTCTGAGCGCATGACTCACTCGCCTCCCTAGCTGCCCTGGATATGTCTCGCTTGAAGCAAGTCATCATAACGTAAAAGTCTATTTGACAGGCTAAACTACAATCGCGGCATTTTGATTCCTTTTTTTTTGTATAACCTATGCATAAATGATTTGGTGCGGAAATAATCCGTATTCATTTGTATTTTTCAACTTTTACGATTTTTCTGTTTTATTGAGTTTTGTTTCTGTTTGCATATAATTGACTGGCTACTAAATGCGTCACTTACGGTTGTGTGCCCAATAAGATGCACTGAATCCAAAACTTGATGGGGCGCCCCACGCGTTGAATACAACATGTAAACTTGGGCCTGTAGAACGAATCCTAAATGTCGACAATTTAGACTCGGTCCAATAGCCATTTAGATATCCTATTAAAACAGGCTTTGAAGTATCGTTTCCATCATAGACTGTCACTCTATCTGAATAGTCCACGTTGAAGGTAAGAAATCTGTTTTTTTTAAAAAATAATTTTTAATGAATTAAAATCTGAATGAGAGGTTGAAAAAAACAATATAGTTATGAATATAGGATTTAGTGCTGCTTTATTGGGGGATCCTCCAAGATTGTGCCCAAAAAGAGAGATTTATCAAAGGTTTGTTTTGTTAAAACTCTAAACTTGTAAGTATTGCTTGATTACTGATCTGTTTGTATAGTTTTATTACATCTTTATATTCTTTAAGAAATATTGTTTGGTTCATTTTTTAAAATATATTTTACTAGCAGACAAATGCCCAGAAAAATGACATTATGGGCCCCCAGCGCGCCAATTGTTATTAAATTGAGAGAAAAAAGTTGACAGTTACAATCGCATGAGCGTTATTAACAGTCTAAAGTTTTTTTAGACAATTTTTAAAAAACAATATCCATTCATCTAATCAGTAGCTAACACATAAACGTATTTGTTATAGCTTTTATTATTAAATTATGATTATTAGGACCCCAGGGTCTATTCACGGCAGGATATGAAATTGAAAACACCTGTTTATTTTAAGATGGATAATAATGGATACGTTTATCATCATTTGTCAAGATCTCTAATAATTGAATTGGGACCCTGTGCCCCTTTAGAGTTAAATGGAGAAAAAAAAGTAGTCATATTACATTCCGAAAGGGTACTCAACAGTCTCATACATTTTCATGACGATCGGATGAATGATTTAGTCAGCTATAAAGGACAAGCTCACACACACACACACACACAAACACACATACAGACATACTTTGATTTTTAACATATAGATGTGGTAATTTAGATTTTTATTTACCAAATATATTTTATGTAAGAGAAAATTCCAAGCCTTTTTTCTTTTTTAGTTTTCATTTAAAATATTATTTTCAACATAAGCAAATAAGCATATTTTAAAAATAAAACGTCTGTTATAATCAAACGTACGTTTAAAACTATACCTTAATGTTATTATTTGATTGTTGGCAACTGTCATAGTCCATGTACACGTAACATTATCAGGGTATAGACTTGGAAAGTTAGGTGACACAATTTTCCCAGCTTGAAGTGTGGAAATGCCACCGCATGCTGATAAAAAGCATCATTTTGAAAAAGATACCATTTCAAACGTTATTACAGTAACTAAAACGAAAATTTGCTGTCAAATGAGCACCTTGAAAACAGATGAAAAATTTGAATGAAAGCAAGAAAAAAGAGGTGAAGAAAGAAAAATGAAAGAATTTTTAAAAAATAAAAAAAAGAAATAGTGAAGGAAATAAAAAAAGAAAAAGAAAATAAGAAAAAAAAATAGACAAGAAAATAAGAAAGAAAAATTGAAAGAAAGAAGTAATCCAGCAATACAGAAGGGGAAAAAAAGAAATGAAGTAAGTAAGAATTTAAAAAAAAAAAAGAATGAAATAAGAAAGAAAGAAACAAAGAAAATATGAAATAAATAAAGAAAAAATAATACATTAGGAAAGAAAGAATGACCGAAAGAAAGAAGAAAAGAAAGAAAGAATGCATAAATGAGAGTTGTCATATGTACAGTGTTGGTTTATGTTGGGTAGCGCCAGTAGAGTCGAGATATTTGAATAAATGAAAAACTGCGTTCTTATATAACACATAAACTATCCAATATTGCTCAAGGTCGGTTTAAACGTACATATTTTGATCAAACTTTACACTGAACCGTCTATCAGCTCGCCAGTTTTCTACATAATGGATTATTTACTTTTAAAAAAAATGAAATGTGAAGAATTTAAGTTTTGATAAAAATTATAAGATTATACTTATCGCGAAATGGATGCGTTTGGTTAGATAGTGATTGGCCTTAGGCGGGAAAGTACTCTCTATTCTTACTCTTTTGAATGAAAATGTTACCGAAAATAAATTGTTACATTTTCTACTTAAATGTTATTTCATTTTTAATATTCGATGGAATCTGTAATTTTTAATGATAATATTTTATATATTATTTTGAGAAATATAAGGTTATTCTTTTTAACTATAACTGAAAACCTTCAATAATAATGAAATGCATCATATTTATGCATCAAAAATGGCAATGAGTTATCATTGTTTTCATTCTATTGAAAGTCAAACTAAGGTCATGGATATCTAGCTTTCTTAAAGACAGACTTCAGGCGTTCGTGGAAGACGTCAAATCACTTCTTGTGTTAGTGTTAGTTCGGGAAACTCCCATGGTTCTCTATTGGCTCCCTGCTTAATCCTAGAAAAAGAGTGTCAATGAACTGCCAGAAAATCTGACCTGAAAAACAAGATTGCTTACTGATTGGGTATGGAAAAATGAAATAGCATATTAAGAAAACCTTTATCCAGTCTATTATTGACGGAATGTCTACTTTTCTAGAATACGTAAATGCATACGTCTGTCACGGTCAGATAGTGTGAACGTTTTGGTATGAGTGAGCATTGGTCACTGATCACGAGATGAGATGATCTTTGTTTGTTTAGTATTGGTTCAGCAGTCTGACGCACTTCCTGGGCGGCAGAGCTTGGGTTTAACACAGGGCAGAGCGTGTTACGAAATGAGAAGAGAGACTGGGTTGTGTTGTACTTGGAGCAATGCTATAGTTGTACGCGTTATGATCGTGTGATTAAATGTTTTTAATGAATCAAGGTTTGTTCAATACAACGGATTTGCCATAATGACCACAGACACATTAGGAGCAGTCCAGCAATAAGATAACGTATTTTTTAAAGCAGATAACGCTAACTAAGTGTCAACAAATTAATAGAAACGCTGTTCTGGGTGTAACTGAAATCATATTTACAAGTGCCTTGGTCATTTAAAAAAAAATGTGTAAGCAATTTATCAGCTCTCGAATAAGGCGAAAATGTATCCGTATAGTGGTTACGTTAGCCATTAACAGCTGATAAAAAAAATGAAAACACAAAAGAGGTTCAGACTTAATCGCGAAAAGGACAGTTAGTGATTGAAATGTTGTTACAAAGGGATCAATTTGTAGAGTGTGTGCATATTGTCTCAAGTTTCCCAAACTCAAGTCAAGAATACCCCGATTAGCAGACCACATAACTTATCTAAATGGACGTGTATGCATCAAATTCATTTAGGAGTTATAATAATCACATTATTGATTATGGACCTTAAATAAATAGAAGAAGTAGTAAGATTTAGCAAATAAACATATCAACAGTTTTGGAAAGGAAAATTATTGTTTTATTCAATGTTTTAAGCAGGAATTTTTAAAACTTCAACTTACTTGTAATTTGCCCTGATCCATTAGTCACGATGCCAAATATTATAATGGCCGACAGTAATGAGTATGAAAGATCCATCTTCAAAATGTAGCTATTTAAACTCTCTACACAATCTATAGAGGTCTTTTCCTCTCACAAATTTCTTATTACCGCTTTGCTTATGGATACTTTCTAAACATGTCGTTAACTGAAAATAGAACACAACGTTGAGGAATATAGTTCATCAGTGGTATGACCGATATGCTTTATCAATAAATCGACATTTTTACTGCAATATTTTGAATTAGTCTAGTTAATCATTTAGAAAAATTAATACTTCACTATTTTTTGCGTTATTAATAAAAAAAACAAAAAAAAACAACAACAACAAAAAAAAAAAAACAACAAAAAAACAACAAAAAAAAACATGATTGTTTAAAATAAACATCAGTCGACAGAGGAAAAAGTGTCCAAGCTATTGTTTTTAAAGTGTAAACTTAAGTACTTTATACTTCAGCCGTAAAATACAAAGATGCTTAAAATATCTTTAAAAAAGAAAACGATTTTTAATTTTTAAAATAGTAATATTTAAACGCGTTAACATCATCGTTAAATAATTAATAAACATTATTACGAAAAATATGCATGCTACTTGTTAAACGTAAATGAGCACTGACGTGACGACAAATTTTTAAGGTAAAGATAAAATTTAGTAGCGTATGATTGAAAGCCACTGTTAAAAGTAATAAAAAGTTCATAACTAGGAAGGTTTATTCGTTAACCAATGAATGCTTTGTGTTTTATCTAGTTAAATGGGCCAAACAACTTATGCCTCGTACTTCTCCAGATAAGATTGTTTAACCCCATTTATGAACTTTTTTTTAATTTGGAATGTAAAACTTAAAATTTTTGTTCATATTTATCATAAAGCGGGAACGGGTTCGTAAGGTCTAACTAAAAAAGAGCATGTTAAGTTTGTCTTTGAAATAATAAAAACATATACAAAAAACATTTTCAGCTGTATTTGCAGTCATTTTTTTCTAAGTAATTTGCTGGCCAAATAACAGCGGTCTTTTGTGAACAATAAAATTTTTGCAGATTCCATTCAGTATTTAGTTAGCAATTATCTTTAAAATTTTATAAACCGCACTAGTATTTGTTTGTTGCAGCTATCCAAAAATATAAACTTTATTCAAACATAATTTTAAAAAAACAATTTTCAAGCCAAAAAACAACAACAAACAACTCTAAGGCCAATTTTTACTACAGATAGGTGTTAATGTAAGATATTTAATATTATATTTTAGTAATAAAGTTATACAAAATATGAAATCAAACTTAAAATACACGGCTTTTTAAAATGCTTTACCTGACAGATAGTAGATATTTTTTTTAAAAAAACGTATGCGATCTTTTATTTATAATAATTTAACAAAAAAGAGAACATAAAATTACAGAAGTATGTATGAAAGGAATATATTTCACTGTGTTTGAGATTACAATATTTATTGCATATTAAATGGGGAAAAAGAGCGCTCAAAAGAATGATAAAATGACTTTTAAAATTATCTTTATGTCAGCTAAAGCCCCAATGATATCTCTAACTCAAAAACAAAGGGAATTTTTTTATGCTTTCAATGACACTTGACTTACTAAATTAAAAAATATGATGACGATACATTTCTTATCTGGGGAAAATTTTATATTTTTGCCGCGACTAATCTATAGATGTGAGGGCTGCAACTCAATTCAAGATGTATAATATATCTTTTATAACTTTCAAACAAATATTTAATACAAGTGTCAAAAGGCTTGCAACAACAAATAAATGCTTAAATATAAGTATTTTAAAAATAAAAAACAAAATAAACTGGTTTCCCAAAATAGAAAATGTAACAAATAATTAAAAAATATTATTTCAACGAAAATTTGGATAATAATGCTTGCAAATCTAAACTATTCAATCAAGCTATAAGTTCTACACCCAACACAGTTATTCAATTTGCAACTGATGTAATAATCTACTTGGACCGTTCTCAATTACGTCTCGTGCACCTTATCAAACATTAAATATGTTTTAAACCAAATCTAACACAAACAATACTAGGTAGATCTATGAATGTTATTAAAAAATTGCAATGTGTATAAGTTAATTTACATATCTTTTTTGAATGTCATTGAAATGATATTATTTATCTTTGTCCTTTTGTTTATTCAATGTTAAAGAATTTTTAGTTTAAATCTTGGAAATGATCTACTAATACACTAATTTCACGAATTGAATTTGTGTGATTTTGTGAGCACGTAATCTTTATAATTCTTTAAATGTATTAATTAGATTGGAAATGCAAGCAATGTTTTTTTTTAAATTCGACTTTGTTCTACATTTTTTTTTTATTTTATGCACTTATCATTAAAAAAAATATATGGGTCTAGAATTTTCTTAATTTACGAATTTTAGTTAAGTAATATTGTATAGAATCTCGTTACTGGTTAAACATTCCTTTCTGCTTTCACTCTTGGTTACTTCTCGTTACACTCGTCTTCTATTGTTGATCTCAAAAAGCAACTCTAAGACTCCTGTACACGAATTATTTCTGATTATTACTTTACTTATAATTACTTCTCACTTAACACTAATTAGTAACTACTAGTCTATACTGTCCCTAGATGTGCGTCTCCCAGAGTAAATGCCTATCTCTCCTAGTCCTAGACTTCACTCTCCTTCTGTTAGTGTGTGTCCCCAGTTCTCACGAGTGCGTCCTCTCTAACACCCTTCAGTTTCCGGCTCCCAAAATGTAATGTCTGAATGAATGTATCGATTATCTGGAACCACCCCTAAATTATGACGGGGTTGGGCCGGTTGACACAATCATATTTGTTAACTCCCTCCACCTGGACATGTAGTCATCCTTTATCTACCCGTGGACATTTCCCGCCTCGGTCTTTTTCGGTCGGCTACACTCTATATCTCCAAATTTACAGTCCGGAGCAGTTTACACAAGGAATACATTTTAGTGCTTCTAGATTCTTAACCACCTGGACTCCAAAGACCAGCTGTCTCTTTGAATGCTAACCCCCCTTAGGTATTATTAAGGTGAACGGCTACACAATTTTAATATATACATTTTAGGGCGGCGGAAATTATCGATTAATTTCTCGATTAATCGGTAAAAACTTTTTATAGTGATTAAAATTAAAGTATGTTTAATTTTTTTTTTCGATTTATTAATAAATAATTCATTATAGTTTGTTTTTTACGCACAAAAATCTCCATTTAAAAAAAACGCTTTTGAATGTGTATACTTTAAAATAACCTGTTTTATAAGGACAATTATATTTTAAAAAAACATTGTTTTTCTTTATTAATTAACAATAAAAAAATTTAAATTCGATGACATTATATTGAATTATTTATATTTAAATATATCTCCTGACAATATTATATTGTTTAAAATTAAATTAAAGTAAATACTTAAGTTATGCCATAAAAGGGCACAAAATGTGAAGCAAAACAACATTGTGAACAAAGTGATCATGAGGTCTTAGAAAAAAAGTCATAACTTTTGAACCACTTGGGATAAAAAAAGATGATCTTTATGTTTTTGTTAATTATCAGACAATTTCTATATTTCTGTATTACTTTTTTATTTTAAAATTAATTTGAAATTTTCATCCAAGTGCCTAAAGTTTAATGCGTTATTTAACTTACTTTTTATTGCTATTTATGATTTAAAAATAACTCAATTTAAAAAAAAATCAGTTGCCTGTTTTTATATTACTTCTCTTGAAATTTTCTGTTTAATGACGTCATACATGTTTATTTTTAGCTTTAACAAAATTATCGATTAATTAATCAGTAATTTTTCAAAAGTTAACGATTAAATTTAATTTAATCGATAACAGCCCTAATAAATTTAATAGATGAACTTTTGATTTAGACTAAACGTTTATTGCGTTATAAAAACAGCTGAGAAACTAGTTGTAGATAATGTAGATGCCATTCATCAAAAGTCAATAACCTAATCAATTATTTTATATTAATGAACATTCAAAGAAGTTAGATCGCTTGAAAACTTTGCGGGAGTAGTATGTAAATTAACTAATCAGTTTTAGGAGGGGAATTTGAATACTTGACGGAATTCAATAAATGAAGAATATATGAATGTTATAGTCATTTTTAGGTGCCCTTAGCAGTGTAAATTTGCTTGCTATTTCTAAGAGAGTTTCAGGAACAAATTAGTTGGAAATGGGTCGGTATGGTGATCGCAGTTGACATTGCAGAAAGATTAAACTGTGACTGGCCATTACGAGTTTCAGACGATGAGACCAGTAGCAGAACTGGGAAACGGCTTTTGGACGCAACAATCTTCCGTATAGAAGGATCTTCTGTAATAGATAAGATACCTTAACCTTAAAAGCATCAAAGTCGTGAGTTTTTCTATAATTCCAACAAAGTTGTTTGTTTTTCTATAATTCCAACTCACTCAAAATGTAGCTCATTAAATGTTCTAATGTGCAAAAATAAACATTCATGATATGCAGCTGTCCAAAAATTATTGGTAATACAAAATTGATCTGCGTCAAAAACATTAGTACATATAATACAACTTGCAAAACTTATTTTACGCTGGTAATTTATGAGTTTACATCTCTGCACGTAATTAACTCACACCATGTGAGAGACAGGGGTGCGGTGGGATAATTTGTAGCGCGCTGGACAGCTGAACCATGGCAAGAACTCGAGCCAGTACCATACAATCCTCTACTCGTCAAAGAAACTTGTGAACGCTACTTTACTTGCCTCGTAGGCTGTCATGGTCTGAAAAATTTTTATTATTATTATTTGAGAGATGTGTTTTGTTGTCGTGTTGAAATAGTATGAGCCTGTGAGACGACTAAGTAGAAAAGATGTGATTAGTTATGTGAATGGTAGGAGTATGTGGTCGTGAACTGAAAGGATGCCTGGCAATACAATGTAAGATTTACAATGTAACAAGAGTTGATTAAGCGATTTCATTAAAGACAGTTGTTACCCAGACCAAAAAGAGTAGAAGTTTTGTTACTTGACTTACAAGTTCTATTACACCCCCACCACCACACACACACACACATACACACAAGAGAATAGACAAAGTGCAACAACCATAAAAATAATTTTTATGATGAAAGGTAGTGTTTAATTAATCGCTAAAAATATATAGTATATGGTATAGCTAAGTATTTTCTTCATTTTGAAATTCGGGTGTATTTTAGCAATCATAAATCATTTTGAAGAATGCTTAGTGACTGATTGTCTTATATGCTTTGAATCATACATTTTTCGTGCTGTTGGCTTCAATGTGGTTTGCTTCAGTCCAAATATTTTATTTTTTAGATTACGGTCACACTGAGATGCCTCTGACTCTGAGAGTTATGCAAATCATTCCACCAAGCCTAACCTTTAAAATATAAAATACAATAACTTTCATTTGTAGTTCACTGTCCTTTTGTTATTTCAGTTACAAGCTATTAGTCCTGGAAAATATTTCGCCAATAAATATTTTTTAAAAATACATTTGTTTTGATCGTGAGCCCTTGATAAATAGAAGAAAAGACTTAATATTTACGATGCCATATATATTGTTTTTAAGGTTAGCAGGTTAGACTAAATAGACAAAAGTTGTTTATAATACATTTTGGAAATGTGTTGCGCTCCAAAGTAAAATAATTACTTAATGTATTGACTGCGTATAATATTTTATTTAAACTGCAATAGTTTCTCAGTGTAGAATCCATTCTGTTGAAAATATATGTTACATTAAAATTTATCAGTTATAAATTTAAATTTAATTTTTTATTTCTTTTTTAAAAAAATTTTACATTTAAGGATAAACTAAAAGTTTTATTTGAATGATGTAGTCTTTTCAGAAAATATTATACATCCAGAAGACAATCTTGGGGAATTGAGGTATAAAACAGAACATAGATCTACATCTAGGAAGAACAGACAGTGCTTTGCTTCCGGATTGATGAGTAGGGAGTCGAATGTCATTAAAGCATGTTTGGTTTACCTAATATATGTAGGAAAGGATGCCACTATAGGTTTGAAGACACCATCCACTAATTCAGGAAAGTATTTCGTTGGACAAGAACATGCTGAAACAATGGGTCTGCCTGGGTGGTCATCTTTGTGAAGTTTTGAGAGGATATAAAAATGGCTTAATCAGGTTACTGTAAAAATGTGCATCCTAGAAGCTGATTTAGGGAGAGCGCATTCTGTTATCAACTGATCAATGATCTTCTTAACACTAGTGTGGTGGGATCCATGATTCTCTGTTGGTAGTACTGGGTGTCATCCAGTTGTCTCTGGGCTTCTATGATGTAAAAAACTATATCCAACATAACGACTCTTCCGCCTTTGTCGGCCGGTTTGATGACAATGTCAATACGGTTGCGCAGCCGGGACAATGCCTTAAAGTCCATTTTCACAGGTTGGAATGACGAAGTCGTGTTAACAGAAGGTTTTTTTTTCTTTTGCTTCTCTATTGGTGTTCTTCATATATACGTCCAGAGCCTTGGATTTCTTGTCGGTGGTGTTTACGTGGATGTCCTTTGTCTTCGTAATAAGTGTGAACTGTGAACAGTCCCTTAACCCGACGCTGGGTTGTTGGGGCACCATTTTGAGCTGCGCACTATCTCATGCCAAGTGTCACGGATCTGAGCTGCCTTCTGGGAATCGCTAAATGAAATGCCGGTCCACTCTTTGATATTGTCCTCCCAACTCTTCCTTGGTCTGCCTCTTTTCCTTCTTCCCTGGACTGTGCCTTGCAATATCGTCTTTGAGAGACCTCCAGATCTTGTCACGTGTCCGTACCATTGTAATTTCCACTTTTTAATTGAGGTGAGAAGGTCCACGTAAGGGCCAATGACAGCACTTATTTTGTCGCGGACCGCTTCGTTCGTGATGTGTGCCATGTAGGAGATGTTTAATAACTTTCGAAAATCTCATCTCAAGCGCATTAATTCTTTTTTTGTAGGTCTGCGGTGAGCGTCCAAGCCTAACAACAATGAAGGAAGACTGACATCGCCAGAGAGCGCATTAGTCGAATCTTTGATCTCTGGCAGAGCTTCTTGCTTTGCCAGATGTTTTTCAGTTTGCTTAATGCTGCAGTTGTTTGGGCCGTTCTGGCAAGAATTTCTGGCTTTGAGCCTTCATCGGATATTATAGCCCCTAGATATTTAAAGGAAGGGACCTCCTAAAGTTTTTGCCCGTTTATCCGTATTTCACTTGTGAAATTCTTATTTGCCATGACCTTGGTCTTCTCTGCATTGATTTCCATGCCATAGGCCTTTGACGTCTTCTCTAGCTTTGAAAGGAATTCTTTTAGTTCGTCCTCGCTGCCAGCTAGGCCGTCTATGTCATCGCTGAAGCGTAAGTTAGTTATAATCCTTCCTCCGATGCTGACCGTTCCGTCATGGTTTTCGAGCACATCAGTCATAATTTTTTCTAGGAAGAGATTAACGAGGATGGGGGAGAGTAAACATCCTTGTCTGACACCAACAGTGGTCTTGAACCAATCTCCCAGCTTGCTGATGTAGAGTACTGCGCTGGTTGCTCTGTGGTACAGGTTCTTGATCACAGCAATGAGGTTAGCATTAATATTGAACTTGAATTTGTATGGTTGCCCACAGTGCTGCATGCCACACTCTGTCAAACGCTTTTTAAAGTCTATGAAGACATGAAAGAGGTCTCTCTGGTGTTGCAGATGTTTTTCACAGAGCACTTGCAAGTTGAAGATCTGCTCTGTTGTGCTCCTTCCTGCTCTGAAGCCTGCCTGTTTTTCTGCAATGATCTGCTCTGCTTGTGGTTTCAGTCTGTTTAGTATTACAGTGAGCATGACTTTGCTGGGGTGACTAATCAGGGTAATTGTAAGGTAGTTCTGACACAATTGTAGATTACCCTTCTTTGAGAGCGTTATAACCAGTGATTGAATCCAGAGTGTTGGCCATTCTCCTGTCTGCCAGATCTTGTTGCACATGTTGGTTTGAATGTTTATTACTGGATCACCTCCTGCCTGAATCATTTCACCTGTGATGTTGTCCGCTCCAGCCGATTTCCCCTTTTTCAGATTTCGCACAGCCAGCTCCACCTCATCACGGATAATGGAATGCATGTCTATGTTAGTTGACGTTGGGCAATTGAGCACTGATGCATCGCCCTTTGAGTCTTCATTGTATAGCTCAAATTAGTATTCGGTCCATCTTTTTATTATTTCTTGTTCTTCTGTAATACGTTTCGCAGATTTATCTTGTATTGTTGAGATGTGACCTTGCTTGGTGGATGTCAGGTCTTTGACAATCTTGTAAGCCTTTTTTTGAGTTGTTCCTTAGTAGATGTTCATCGATGTCTGAGCATTGTTGTTCTATCCAGTTTGTTTTTGCTTCAATCATTTCTTTCCTGATCTTTTTATTGATTGCTCTGTATTTGGTTGCTCCTTCTGCAGTATTCTTTACGTTCTTAAGTTTTCTTCTCTCATCGCATAGCTCTAGGATATAAGTGGAGACCCTTGGTTTTTTTTATTGGATGTTTCTTGCCAAGTATATCTTTTGCTGTCTTAATTATTGTGGTATTGAAGGTATCAGTGATTAGATCTATGTCCATATCCATTTCCGACTCACATAGTGTGGTCAGTGGAGCAAATTGCCCTGAACGCCTCTGCGATTTCTGGATCTTTTAGTTTTTCAAGGTCGAAGCGTAATCGTGAATTGCTTTGTTTTGCTATCATTTTCGGGTGTAGATGGAAAGTCATCAGCACCAGATTATGGTCGCTGCCGATATCCACTCCAGGGAAGCTTCTAGTATTAGCTGCTTTAATGCATGATTTAAATCGTCTTCTGACCAGTATGTAGTCTATTTGGTTACTATGTTCCCGGCTGGGCTGTGCCAAGTCCATAATTGGAATAAAAACAAGTCAAAATGTAATCATTTAGAAACTTGAGATAAACAGTGCACTGTTTTTAAAAAAGTGACGTAATTACCGCCACTGAAAGTAGGTCGATAATCACCTGCAATCTACCAAAATAATACTGCAAAGCTGTATACTACAGTACTATCGATAACCATTCTAGAACATCTCAAGCAACTTTGAGAGACATTAATGTTATAATAATTGAGTATGACAATAACAGTTTAAATTTTTCTACATTAATGAGATAATTCTCTGAACTAAAACTCTTAAATATACTCATACTATTTGTTTTCTTATATGAAGTCTTGTACAGTGTTTTATTTTTGCAACTTCCGCTAAAATATATTTTAAAGCCATATTTCCTATGCTTTTAGAATACTTATATTTTTATTACAAAGGAGCGAATTTTGTTAACTTTGACCCCGACCCTGACGAGGGCCTTTATTTTAGGTGCGCTTTCCTAGAATAGCAAAAAGCACAGAGGATCCTTTCAGAAGCTTTGTTGTTTAGGTTTTTCAAATTTATCGCTGTTGGAAACTTTTAAATTAAAAAACAAGGTGACTGAATTTACTATTGCCATAAATATTTTATAATGTGACGAGGTGTTTGACTTGACATGTGCTAAAAACATTTTACAATATACAAGGTGCTTGTACATACTAGTCTTAGAAATATTTTAATAAAATCCACCCTATCAATATTTTAATATTTAACTAGACTCTTGAATAATATAAAATGAAGAGTAAAAACACACAATTTCAGGAAAGATTATTCCAAAAAATCAAATAACTTTGCAGTATGTAATTGTGAGCATTTTATAATTAATTAAAAAAATTATAATTTACAAACGACACATAAAATACTGTATTTGTTTAAATCTAATAATACTTGTTTACACATCAGCATTGATTTGTTTTGGTGGAGATAAAAATTGACCATAATTATACAATGTTTTATGAATATAAAAAAAAGAAGGGAGTATGCATCATGTTAAAAACCGTTTACTTCTTATTGACAGGTCAACCTGATAATCCAACGACTCAAGGATGCGTGGCCTGCAGCTCTGGCAATGAATACCCACTTCACGATTACAAGTGCATTGAAGCCTTGTATTTTTGTTGTGACACGAAGCCTTTTGACAGATATCTTAGTGATAGACTGTACTACTAAACAAAACTTAAGAACATAATTATATTTTAACAATCAATAGAAAACATTATTCATTTTAATTAAAAACAAAATTTGGATGAAAAACTTTAATTTCTTTTCCACTTTAATATTCTATCTATTTCGCAACAGTTGTCTTTTCTTCTTGCTTTTAAATGGCGTTTACATCCCATGTCATACCCTGCCCTTTTCGTAATTTTATATCACATTTAAAAACCTCTCTTCCGTTTATGGTCATGAAACAAACAGTCGAATTGATCTACTTGTCAGTGATTACTTGTAAGTATTGTTTCAGTCTGGTAGTGCAATCTGGATTCCTGCTAGTTTTTACTTTTGATCAGTTTTTTCTAATTTTGTCTCAGTAAGATTTCATAAATTCGGGAGCTTAAAAATATTTTAGCGACACTTGAGTGAGATGTGTCATTTCTTCTTCTTACGTTTTTCTCAACATATTAAATGAGCTATGAGAAATTAATAGGACTATCGAATGTCCAAGTCTATTGCAAATAAGACGAAAGCCAGTTAATCTGAATAAATTTCCATCTTGAAAAGTCCACCAACTATTGACAAGCAATATGAATTATTTATTACTTAGTAAAGAAAATATTTATACTAATAAGAGGGAAAGCCCTCACTGACTGACTGACTGACTCATTCATCACTAATTCTCCAACTTCCCGTGTAGGTAGAAGAATGAAACTTTGGGAAGTTGTTCGTCACATGTAGCTACGAAAATTGGAGAAAAAGAATTTTGAAAATCTGACTAATGTGGGGCCGGGGGCCCAAAAACAGTTTACACCAACAACACTAATTCTCCAACTTCCCGTGTAGGTAGAAACATGCAACTTTAGGAAGCTGTTGGGTACCTATTAATTTTTTGGGGCCCAAAATATTTTTTCCTTACATGGGCTCAATAAAAATTGAAAATCACAAATTTTCCAATTTCCTGTTTAAGTAGAAACGTGAAACTTAAGGGAAGTTTGTGGGTACCCTCTCACCACGAATATTGGCGAAAAAGAATTTTAAATATCTCTCTCATGTGGGGCTGGGGGCCCAAAACTCTTTTTCACACATAACTATTTCTCCAACTTTTCGTGTAGGTAGAAGCATGAAACTTTAGGAAGTTGTTGGGTACCCACTATCGACGAAAATTGGCGAATTTATTTTTTTTTAAATCTCGCTCATGTGGGACCGGGGGCTCAAAAAGTTTTTCCTTATATGGGCTCTATAAAAATTGAAAATCACCAATTTTCCTATTTCCCGTTTAGGTAGAAGCATGAAACTTTGGACATTTTTTGAGTACATGTTTTCTACAATAATTTGACCTTAAAAAGTTAAATTTTCCACTCGTGGGGGCCGGTGCAGCAAAAACTTTTTTCCTTATATTAGCTATATAAAATTAAAAATCACTAATTCCCTTTTTCCCGAATAGGTAGACGCATGAAACTTAGGAAATTGTTTGATTACACGCTCCCGACATAAATTTGCTAAAAACTCTCTCTCATGGGGAGCCGGGGGCCCAAATATAGTTTTTCTTATATCAAAAAACCGACTCATCACTAATTCTCCTGTTTTACATGTATGCAAGAGCATGAAACTTTGGGAAATTTTTAATTACCCTCTCACGACGAAAGTCGGTGTAAAAGAATGTTGAAATATACACGTATGGGGGCCGGGACCCCAAAACCTTTTTTGTTCTTATATGAAATTTATAAAAATTGAAAATCTATCATTCTCTAATTTTCCCGTATAGGTAGACAAGGAAAAATAATTTTTATAAATTTTAAAAATTTCCACTCATGGATGGCCGGCGGCCCAAAAACCTTTTTTTCACTTAAAATAGGAAATGAAACTGAATTAACGCTATTGTCCAAGTTTTCGTGTACGTAGAAGCTTGAAACTTTGGGAAGTTGTTGAGTACCCCCTCTTCCCGTGATGGTAAGGTTAAATCACCTCTCACTAGGGTGTCGATTGTCTAAATACAGGTTTTTCCCAATAGGAGTTATATAAAAAAGACGCTTCTTTAAATCACCAAGTTTTTGTGTACGTAGGAACCTGAACGGTTGAAGTTAATATATTTAGTATATCCATCTTGATTCAGATTAAAATCAATAGGTGTTTTCAATTGGTGTGACGCGGTTTCTCAACTCCAACTGAAATCCTAATTTCCGCAGAAAGCGCTGGTAAAATGCTAGTAGACTAATAAAAGGGAAATCCCTCACTGACTTACTCACTCATTCATCACAAATTCTCCACTTTCCCGTGTATGTAGAAGCATGACACTTTGGGAAGTTTTTGGTAACCCTTTTACGACGAAAATTGGCGGAAAAGAATTTTAAAAATATCACTCATGTGGGGTCGGGGACCAAAAAATGTTTTTTTTCTTTTATTAGCTCTAGAAAGATTGAAAATCACCAATTTTTTCTATTTCCCGTGTAAGTAGAATCATGAAACTTTTGAAATTTGTTAAGTTCATGCTCCCAATTATAATTGGAAAAAAAGAGTTAAAGATCCAACCATGGGGGCCGGGGCCCCAAAATCCTTTTTTTTCCTTATATGAGATTTTTAAAAATTAAAAATCAATAAACCTATTTCCCTTATAGGTAGAAGCATGAAACTTTGGAAATTGTTGATTAAAATCTCCCGACAAAAATTGGCAAGAAAGAGTGTTAAAATTCCCACTAATGGGGGGCCGGGGGCCAAAATATTGTTTTTCTTACATTATAAACCGACTCATCACTAATTCTCAAATTTTCAGTATATATATATAT
>MUZC01004740.1:497749-514556 GCA_002072015.1 Radix auricularia | reverse complement strand
TTATATATATATATATATATATATATATATATTAGGGCTGTCATCGATTAAATTAAATTTAATCGTTAACTTTTGAAAAATTACCGATTTATTAATCAATAATTTTGTTAAGCTAAAAATAAAGATGTATGACGTCATTAAACTGAAAATTTCAAGGGAAGTAATAAAAACGGGCAATTAGTACTTGCATTATGTTATTTTGAAAACAGTTAGCTCTTAGAAGAAGTTAAATAACGTATTAAAGTTGAGTCACTTGAATGTAAATTTCAAATTAATTTTATAAATATCAAAAGTAATACAACTGTATAGAAATTGTTTGATGATTAGTAAAAACATAAAGATCATCTTTTTATCCCAAGTGGTTCGAGAGCTATGATTTTTTTCTAAGACCACATAATCTCTTTTTTTCACTATTTCGTTTTCCTTCACAATTTGTGCCCTTTTTTTGCATTTGTTAAAATGCCCATAACTTAAGTATTTAATTTAATTAAATTGAAAGCACGTACTATTGTTAGGGGATATATTTAAAAATAAGTAGAATCTAGTTCAATATAATGTCAATGAATTTAAATTTTGTTATTGTTAAATAGTTAACAACAAAGTTTTTTTTAAATATCATTGTCCTTATAAAAAAGGTTATTTCAAAGTATACACTTTCAACATTTCCTTAACGGAGAAGTTTGTACGTAAAAAAATAATGATAAAAAAAAAACCATTATTAATTATTTATTAAAAAAAACAAAAACATTTTTCTATTTTTAATCTCTATTTTATCGATTAAAATAATTTTAATCGATAAAATATTTTACCGATTAATCGAGAAATTAATCGGTAATTTCCCCTGCCCTAATATATATATATGTAAATGCATACGTATATATATAGATATAGATATAGATATATATACGCATATATATTATAAATGCAGAAATAAATCGTTTCAAAATGTTAACAATTAATTAAATATTTATTTTTTGACGATTTATAGACCAATAACTTAATAATTATTGGAAATCAAAAAGTAAACACAAAATAATAATAATAATTAGTGGTCGATAAGTAGAAATCTAATAAATTTTTTGACGACTACAAGATCATTTGGGTTTTAAACTATTGACTCATGAAAATGTTCAAAATGTGGACAAGTTTTGCCTACCATGGTACCAACTCTTCGCATACTTATCAAACCAAATGAAAAGCGTATTTAACTAATGATAGTAATGGAGTCTGACTCAGAGACAGAAAAAGACGACAGCTATTCTGATGAATTACAGCATTTCAAAATAGAGATGAAATTTCCTGAATCCATTACGCCCCTCCAATGATGGAAACTTAATGAACACAGATATCAGAAAATGTAATTCCTAGCCAAGACCGTTTTGTTCATACCAGTTACCTCATTTCCGTGTTAACGATTGTTCAGCTCAGCTGGTTACATTGTTAATTAGACCAGTTCTTCACTTAAACTAAATAGATTAAACACACTTGTCTTTTTGCGTAGTTGGTTAAAAGATGACATATAAATTGTTAAAATATATATATATATTCCAGTGTTTTTTTGATTTTTAACAAGAACGTTTTTATAAGTGTTATCTATGATATCATAAATTTTAATGTTGGCTTTAATCGAATTTAACGATAAATTAACCTATGTGTGACGTAACACAACAATAACGTTATACAATGAAAGAAAGTACTGTACATAACAGTTAATAGCAAAATGTTTTTTAAAAAGAGAAAACAATTCCTTACCCGATTAAAATAAAAGTCCTTTTAAAAACTCATTAAACAAGATGAAATGAGACGTAATATTTTATGGGGTGAATTCGTAACCACGAAGCAGCATGAGTCGGAAATTCGCTATCCCAAAAACTCCTGTATAATGTTGTTGTTTTTTACTTAAAAAATAAATAACGTAGGTGACTGGACCGCGTCTACAATAGGAAAATTTCTTTAGACTACATGATTTTTTCATAATTTTGAAATGCGCACGTATTTGAACAGACATACTCACACACATTGACATACACACTAATGCACGCACACACAATCTCTAACACACACACACAGTGTCCAATAAAAGCTCGGGAGGATTTTTAGAGAGGCAAAAGTCAATCCAATGTTTATTGCAAATTCATGATAAAATTGAATGAAATAGTTGGTTTATTGAAGTGTCAAGTTAATGTGTAATAAAAACGGAACTCCCATAAGTTCGTCAGAAAAATATAATTTTAATAACTGAATCTAAAAGAAAGTTTGCTTGTTTGGTTTATTTTAGATGTGTCGGGAATTTATATTTATTTAAATTGTATCCTATCATCAATTTCTTTTTAAGGGCTTCACTCCAGCATACCATTGTAAAACGTTTATGGTTATCAAAAGTTGTTTGTTACAACAGATAATAGAATAAGTGTACCGAAGAAAATGTGCCGACCATTCTGTGTCGTTGAATATTTGAAATATGACCAAATGTTTATAAACTGATACGACATTTTTAACATTATTTACTGAATCAAAAATATTTTTAAAGTAAAGCTATACACTTGATTTTCTGGCATACTTAAAATAAGCTGTACCGATTGTACTTTCAGTTCATTGTGTCATTCATCGATATCATTTTATTCTTTTAAAACAAATTTTAGTGACTATTTCCTTGGATCACTAAATTATTATTAGAGCAAATACAATTAAAAGGAGTGCTTTTCAATGAGAGAATATTAGCTCAGCATTTTTGGAAAATGAAGAGGACAATAATAGTTTACATATTCACACAGAAGTACATTGGTTATTACAAAGTGCATATTTCTATCAATTTTATGCTCTCTTTGATTTAGTGTTGGAATTCCTGAAGAGCGAAGAAAATGATTTGCCACACAATTAACCCAAAAAAAGGAGCATATTCCGTAGGAATGATTTATTTGCCAAATTGAAGAAACTAATTTGAAACTTTAAGGTGATCAATGAAAATGTATGAAAGCTATAAGCATAACATCTGGATTTGTTGCGAAGCTTTTTTGTACAACTAAAGCATTGGAAAGTGAGAATGTTTCAAGCTTTTAAATCTTTCGGAATCGCAAATACAAGATACATATGTGCTTGCTTACCGTCAACACTTATCGGCTCTTAGCAGTCTGAAATAAAGATTTAAGATATTCTTAACTTGGATATTCCTGACTGGCAGGGTAGAAACTCAGATAAATCCATATTAATACAGGAGCACCTGATTTGAATATTCACAAATGACGATCTCAACAACAAGCAGTGTAACATAAATACTGCAAATTTTGGTTAGAAACATATTCTAATTTGATATCCTCCAGTATGGTTTATTTTACAGAAGTTTTGAGCCACCTCAAAAAAAAAAACGACTTGAAAGAAATACGTGCTCGTTGGGATTTGCGGTTGGTACTCGCAAACATTGATGCGAACATAAATACAGTCTTAAAATCTAATCACGTTCATCCTATTAAGTCCAAATCATTAAATGTTTTACATTTTGTTATAAGCAAAAGTTTTCATTCACTACATTTTTTATCAAAAAGTCGCATTTTTATTTGTAATGTTGTGCTATAGATTCCTGTAGTTGCGGGTCCGTGGGGAAATTTTTACTATCAAAAATTTTCCGTGGATAAAAAAAAATTAGGTTACCAATGGGCTAGATAAATTTTAGAAAATAAAAGGTGAAGTCTTTATTTTTATATTTTTGTTTTAGTTATATTGAAAATTATTTTTTTCAAAGTCTTTCAAGATGTAACGATGAAAATGTGGCTTTGTAATGTATTCTACCAAAATCAAGTTTTTGTTTTATAAGACGATGCGAACCTGTTCATAATTTCTGCCCCTTCTCCAACTTGTTGAAATACGTTGGTTATTGATTTTGATAAAAGTTCCAGTTCTTACCTTCATTAATTGATTTATTAAATACTAGCCGACCAGTGTCGTAATATACACCGCACGCTTCCTCATAAATAGTGCAAAGAAATTAAAAGGGGAGGGGAAGAACAAAGAAAAACTACATCACAAAGACATAAAAAAAAAAACGAAGTCGTGTTCAAAAACAAAATGGGAAATGAACGAACACAAACATTTTTAAAAATTAAAAAAGTAATGTCTTAGCTGTGGCTTGAATCTAAGACCTTCCACGTGTTAGGCAATTGAAATAACCACGACACTACAAAATTCATGTTATTCTATTGTTCTGAAAGAACAAAGAAAGTGACCTCAATTGCATGCATTGTTACCTTGGTCTCGATGAGCCAACCCCTTGCACTACCTTTTCTTGTCAGCTGATTGGTCGGTGGGGCTAGAAAGCTTGTTTTGTGTCGGCATGGTTCAACCACGAGGAGAATTATATATATATAGATAGAAAGACTTGTGAAATATAGCTTTTTAAAAAACTTAATACCCCCCCCCCCCCCGAAAAAATACCCAAATAGAAAGAAAGCACAAAAATGCATTAAAATACCTAGAAAAAATTGATCTGAAGTATAAGTAAAATTCAAAGTGTTCTTAGTGAGCGCAGAGATGCTCCATTATATGTATACCTTGACAAATGAGCCCCAATTATTGTCGTGTTTATTTTAAAATCACAACAGCAATATAAAAACATCAATTTTAAACATCAGGAAATTCAAACAAATATTTGAACAGTTTATTATTTATAGAACTAAATGTGCAAGATAAGGAGCATATGTTGGCTTTGGAGTAAATCTATCAGCTACTTGACGGCTAGAGAGCAGATTCTTTGTTACAGGTACTCATCGATCGTCCATGTAAAAGTATTCGATGTCGCTACGCAAGAGTGTCTCTGAAATTAAAACAAATAATGGTTGCCTGATATTTATATTTAATAAAATATTAAACAAACATAATACAAATGAAAGAACAGTTAACTAGCTTAATTGACTTTTGATGCATCTAAATACATATTTTGATGTAAATATAATCTATTATTGGTTAATTTTTATAGGCTGACCTGATGCTCCAAGCGTTAAAAACTGCATGACCTATAGCAGCAAGATATACTATCCACTCAACCATGCACATCTACTGCTTTTTATACTGCGAGAAAAAACAACAGCGATTGTTATCCATGACGGAACGAATTGAGCAAATTAAAATAAAATCGAGGTTGTATGATAAAAAGTGATTCAGAGTTTGTCAGAGTTGTTTCATAATTAAATATGTTTTTCTTTTGTAAATAATTCATTTCTAACATATTGAAGGCTTTAATAAATAATGCACTCCTTCTCTTCATTTCATTTACTTTCTATTCGTTCTGCCACAAAATCACATCATGGGGAAAACGTTTAAAGTTGCTTCCTACCAAAAGAAAATAATAATAATCTTACATACTCTGTTCTCTTTAATCGTGCTTCCTGTGATGTTAATGTTTTGGGTCTTTAAATCATCGATATTTACGCAGTTTCTGTTATGTGAAGGAAGCAGTTGATATTACAGTAAAATAGCTTTTTTAGTTTTTGTTTCTTTTATTTTATGAGAACAGAAATATGTTCATTAAGTCTTACTTCAGTTAATAAAGTCCGTAGATACACAAGTCTTTGCGCTGAAACGTATTTATTTGCCACAACCACTCTTTCCTTTATTATATAAGCTCATACTACTCTCTTCTTACTGTTGTTCTCTGGATTTCGACGTCGCTAAGTTTTTTATTTCTTTGTATTCATTTTATTTGTGCACTATTTTTCGTTCATGAACGCTCTTTGCCAAAACGTTCACCTTTTTTGTTACGTCCTGACAGGTTCACTCATAACCTGTTTACATGTTATCCACCTATAAATTTATAAGCTTGGTTGCAGTATTACCCACCTTTGTTTCATTACTCAAATATTAATTCTAATAAGTAATAACCTACACTATTAAATCTCGGAGTGAAGAAGGTTTATTTGAATAATTTATGTATATATAATATATACATAAATTATTCAAGTAATGTATTACCATTCTCAGGAAAACATTCCAATCCCACACATCATACTATAGAGAAAGAAAAGACCTTCCATTTATCATATATATGAAAATGGTAATATTTTATCGTTCAACTGGCTACTCATTGACTTTGGTAGGTAATAGGCAACAGGCAATAAAATTCAAAATTTTCACCTCAAACATTCCATTATGAAGCTTGCTCCGTTCACTTATTTCTCTTGCAAAGAAAGGGCCCCTCTTTGCCAGTATTATTCTTGAAATTGAGTGGGCCGATAGTGAATGCATCCAAAACTGGAAATATATACTTAGTGGTTAAGAACAAACAGTGTTTACCATCGTAGGACCATTTGAAAGTTATTTGAGCTGCTAAATAAATGCAATCAAGAAATTAAATGCTAATGTGTTGCTTATTGGTAATCAGCGGCCACATATACTAAATTTTAACAAAATTCGCTACTGAGAAGAGCTTTAGGGAAAATGCTTTGGTTCTATCGGAGCCTGAATGTGGTAGATGCTTAAGTTAAACTTCATGTTCCCTTACAAGCCAAAGTCTCAATTGATATTATGGTTACTAAATTGGTCACTAGCTTTCTTAAATAACACTTTTTTTTTAGAAAACTGAAATTTTGTTCCAACTTAATGATTCGAGTAATACAAATAAAGAAAGAGATTGACATTATCAATATTTTTTTTTTAATTTTTAAAAGCATAAAAAAAGAATGCGATGTTCATAGTTCAGGTAGTTTGAATTATCCCAAGCTGTAAACTGTACACACTGCCTGATGAATTAAGTTAGGACTTCCTCGTCACTGTTGTATCAGTGAAAGAAAATAGCTATGTGATTGAAATATCTTAGAAACCTCTTTTACTCTTCCAAATGTAATGGCTAAAGGAAAGAGATAAGATAAATACTTTTTTTTTAATAAAAAAGGACATCACATACAGGCAATTAGATTATTAATGATTTAATTTAAAGATTTAAAGTATAAAATTATGATTAAAAAATTGTTTTAAAATTTATGTCTTACATTAATGTTTAAGAACAAACTTCAAGATAAAATTACCTAATAGATCTACTCATTTAAAAAAAAAAATAATAATTGCAAACTTTTGCATTACCATTTCTGAAGGTTGTATCTGAAAATGCCTGACGATAAATGTATTTGATTAACTTTCAAATGTAAAAAAATGTATAAATTTATTTAAATTTATATAATGTCAACTAAATTTTATAAATTATTAAAAATACATACATTTTATTATACAAAGTTGTAAAGAAAGGTACATGAAAAAAATGTTTCATTTCAGACACTTTGCCATAAACATGAAATAGAAAGATGTTAATCATGATTATAATCTTTAAGGTTAGGATTTTCTTATAAAAGTAAATTAATGGGCAATAATAAAAGATAGCTACAACATAATAAGAAGAAACACATATTAAAAAGACAAATAACACAAAACATAGATATAAATACATTAGCATTCGCCTCGCAATGATTTGTGAACGACATTATAAATGAATGTATTTTTTTTCGTACTTAAATTGTTTAAAAAGTGTTTGTATTTATACATTATATCATTAAAAACAATATATATGTTATTGTAACACAAATATAAACTAGAAAAATCATAAAATAAAAATGGTTGCATCATAACGATGGTTAATGTAGTGAAATGCGTCTAACATGAAAATCCCAAATGTATGTATGTATTTTCTCATACCCTTTAATATGAAATTCTTTTTTAAAGAAATTTTTTTCAGTGTCTAATTTATATTTTAAAAGATGTTTACTAAATTAGTTTCTGTGTTTTAGAAGACTATTTTTCTAATAACCGTATTGGATTTGTTATAGAGTAACATTTACTGCATGAGCCGTTTAAGTAGGCTAGATTTACATTTATATGATATTGATCACTTATTTGAAGGGTTAAAAGGAGAACTAGCTGATAGGGAGGTGTAATGGTATGAAAAATGTGTTAGCAATTACTGGAAATTGTTGTTGGAAATATTTTTATTTTTTTTACCAAATAAAACTTTCTTCAATTTTTTTAAAATTCAAGAATTGGACATCAACAAATAGATATATTTACGTAATGATTAACGTAAAGTTGTTCATAATGTAATCAATATTATAACAAAATAAAGCAACTTTGATTTAATAAATACTTTTTAATTATATGTTATATATTACTTACGATCACATAATTTGGTGGTAGAGTTCATCAAAAAGCCCTGATGGCATATACACACATAATCCCCGTCCCTGTTTCTACAGTCTGAATCATGTGGGCAGAGAATGTTGTTAACGCCTAGGCACTCACTGACGTCATCAATACATGTGTACCCTTTCCAACCTGTTTTACACAAACATTCTCCCTTTATGTTGTCACAGTAGTTAGTATTTTCTCTCTTACAGCGGCATGGCTCCATGCAGGTTTCTCCGAACATAAAATCTGGACAAGCTGCAAATAAGTTTGTAACAGTATGTAAGAAGTACATTTTTACTAAACGAAACTGTGTTGTGTATATGAGAAAAGGAGAAAAAATACTTTGTATTTTTATTAGGATTTATTTAATTAACATTTAAAATTAAAAATTTATGTAAAATTAGCGTAACGGAATTCCATATTATGGATACTCTAAATTGGGTTATTTCTTTGGTATTGTAGGTATTGCCTATATATATGTTACAGACAATGCCTTAAATGTGATTTGAGCATGCTGAGTCAATGTTTAAAATGCCTTATGGTTTCAGGCAAAGAATGAAATTTAAAAAAAAATAGAAAATTCTACACTTGTCGGATTATGTTTACGCAAAGTGTCATAAGAGCTAAAAAAAATATATAAAAAACTTAATTGAAAATTCCTTTATTTTAAATTGAAATAATACGAATTAAAGCATATCATGTTCATGCGAGAAAAACAACGACAGCATTTTCTACAGCAGGTAAAACTGGAATGCCACTTATAATTGTACTGAAATTAATTTTTTTATTTAAAAAGAAAATTTAAAAACAGAAAAACTATTTTTTTGCACTTTTGTCTGGCTTATTCATATATCACAAATTGGTAAATAATTGATCAATAGATAATAGATTATGATGTTTCCGTTGAAAACAGGCAAAACATCACTAAATGAGCTACATAGTTACACAGTCATTTAAAGGTTACGTTTCGGGACAAAGTCTTTGGAATCTCACCCAGAAGACAAAGACAGACGTCGTTAGAAAAATTGTGGCAGTATTGTATGTGATGTAGTAGTGGAAACTCGTACCAGCTAATGGCTAACAATAATGTTCAAAGCACACGTGCATCGACCGCAATCATCAAACAACGACCCAAGTGCCACTGCCAAAATCAGTGGTGGGAAAATGTCGGGTTAGGCAATTACATAATTTGCCCCACGCTAACTAGGCATTCTATAGCAATAATTTCATACTTTCCCTAAAACAATCAGACATCTATACATTGCCTAGGCATTCTGTGCCCTACATTTGAAACAATTCCGGTAAACATATATTTACTTTAAAACTTTTTCAAAATAAATTTAATGAATGTGAATTTTTTTAAAAAAAAATAGTCGAAATTGGGCAATGTGTTGATGATTGATTTAAATGGATGGTAAATTAAAATTAGATTGGCCCTTTGTAACATTTAAATTTACAGGACTTCAAAAATATGTCAATGAAGTTTCAGGTTTCGAGAATTTTATTAAAATATTTTAGGTTTCACAGCTTTTAGGGATTGGCATAGTAATTCAATATGTTTTTTAGACGTAGTTGTAAGCAGATTTGAGGTCATAATAAACTTTTAAAAATTTAGAAGCTAAAATTGATAAAAACATAAAATGAAAAGTAATTCAAGGAACTTTACTTGATCTTCACTCAAAAGACACAAAAGTTATACAATAATTGACATTTTCTTTCCTTCATGTACAGTGTTTCACCATGAAATTGTCTATCGAAATATTTTTTAAAGTTCTAAATATAACTAAAATAAACAAATAATTATCACATTTGTCACGAATACATATTTAGAAACAAAATTAGCCTTGAATTGGAGGCCTGTTAAAAATGCATCAACTCTTGGTCAATCACATTGAAATCTCAAGAAAATCGCATGCTTTTCGATGGTAACTTGTGTTTATAAAACTCGGATGCAAAATAGTGCTATTTCCTCAAGGTGCACTTATCAGAGTTGAAAGAAGTTAATGTGTAAAATCTTTGACATTATGTTACAGTTTACTACTGCTTTTTAAAAACAGCTACTGCATCAACGTTTGTTTCCTGCATTGAAGTCGTATTCTTGGATTTTCTTGATGTATCAAGTTTTACGATTACCATTGTTTATGAGGAGTCAACTTGCAAAATCTGCTTATTCAAATTTGGTGGGAAAGTGAGTTTAAATGGTAAAGCTCAACAGTATACTTTTAGTATAATCATTTCAAACCTAATAAATATGCAGTATATTACTGTTGAAATATGAAATACTTGTAAAATCTTCAAAGTCACCAAAATATAAATGAACTTTTTTTGTGACTTAGTAGGTCTTGCAAGTAGACGCTTTATATTTCGTATGACTGTTAAAATATATTTTTCTGTTATTAAAAAAAAACAACAACTAGTACCATCAAATGACATGACAGAGTGTTTGATGAGTGAAATCAATTTTTTGTCGTGGTTTAATAAATATTCCATGATCTGTGCAATTATCCTTTAATTGGCTATTTCCTTAACAATTTTTAATAACAGTAACCTGTTCAATGAAAATTCATCTACTAACATTAATAATCGAGGAAGGAAGCATGCAGCTCTTATATTTCTCAGATAATTACAAAAAAATTAGGTAATAACTAAAACCAAAATTATTTTTAAAAAACATTTCTACTACAAGTTTTAAAAATTACTTACGATGTGTGTAATACTCAGCATAAAAACCAGTATAGGCACCAGATACATCCGTGGTAAAGGAAATTAACATGCTATTTCCGATAGATCTAACAATATGTGGGATAGATTGATTTGTATAACCACTGTAACGGCCGATGATTTGACCATTCACATTGACGCCGTTATAAAATGTCAAGTAATCATAGCCAGTTTCAATGTAGAATGACTTAATTCTGAAAAAAAAATATATATAATCTCTTATTTATTGTTTTGGCATATATTTCGAGATTTTCAAAGGGCCTTCGAGAAAATAAAATAATTAGTTTATTCATCCATATATTTTTTTTTTAATAGAGCACACTTTCTTTTAAGTGGGATTTTGGCTGAATTCCCTACCACTCCTCTATACATGAATTGAAGTATAAAATGGAAAACATATCCTTTGTAATGAAGATTAAAGTCTTCAAGCATTCTAATTCACAAAATGTTTATCGATCTTATTCCGAGCCAATTTTACTTATTTTTTATCCCTTATATTAACTTCACCGTTTTGTCCTCTGTGCTCCCGCGCAAAATAAAAGTTAAAAAATGACCCTATTACCGTGATCCTTTTGAGCTGAAATTTTGCACATATTCTATTTTCATCTAAAAATTCATTTTATCAAAATTTCAGATCGATCGAATGTACTGTATTTGAATTACATTCGGAGGATATACGAAAATTCTTTGGCATCTACGCGGCTCGGAATACGAGAGTGTAATCGACCTAATCATGACACGAAACTGTATACAGGTTGGGTACTAAAATGATCTATAAGAACTCGGAAACCTAATTGGCATCCTTAGCGAGAGGTCTGGTGTGGGGGTATAAGAGAGGAACAGGTTATCAGTATTTCATAAAGCTCGTCTAGGAACCCCAAAGATCGGAAGGCCATTTTTTAATGGCACAAGTGCACACACGACGCTCTCAATGAATATTCGATTTCTTCAAAATTTTCCTAACTCGTGTCTAATGTTCTTTAAAATGTTATTTTCCCATGTCACAAAATGTGCCTCCTAAAACCTGTTTGTGAACGATTGCATTTCGATTCAGAACTTAGCTACTCTTACTGTAAGCGACGTGACTAGCGATGGGCTGAGCACAGGGGGTAACGTAGCTGATTGTTCTTGTATAGGTGTTATGCGTCACCTTCCAAACACTATTGTTGTGTTGTAATTGAATGTCTGTGGCATATGGAAAAATAGGCACAATGTAAGCAAGCTGACTACGATGGAGAATTGGAAATAAATGTATATTAACACTTTTTTTAATTTAAATGGGAAGGATAACAAATGCAGTTAAAAGAGAACGAGCCCTAAAAAAACCTTGAGCCAAGGTGAACAAAATAACTACATATTCTTACTAAAACTGAAAATAAAAAGTATAATTTAAGGAAGAACGGTAAACATCGTCAACGCATAGAAAATCTATAAATTATTGCAAGCTAAATCACCATGCCTTGATAAGTTCACGACGAGATACTTACACGTTTTGGCAAAAGCTTTTGCACTTTATCAATAAAAAAGTGTCTACATGTAGGCTCGAAAATGTGAAAAAAGTCTAATATCCTCACTATTGGCAAAGAACAAAAACCATGCACATTCCACGCGAGCTACCAGCCCACTTCCCTAATGCTGTATTGGATAATGGTTGCTAGGAGTATAGTGAACGCACAACTCTGCTGGGTTGAGTAAATGACTTAAATGATGATGCACGTTTTCCATCTATTACCATCACTAATGCACTCCAGGTGCGAAACAAGAGGTTAAGAGTGTTTCTGGTACTAAAAATTGCATATGACAAAGAAGGGCGTGAAGATCTACCATAAAAATTACATTAATTTCTTGTTACATCTAATCTGCATTACAAGATATCATTCTTCCTAAATGATAGGAAAAGTATAACCACCCTGGGGAAGCACTATACAGCGACGAACGCCTTAAAGACGTATTGGCAGTAAGCTACACATAATATTCAGCTGATGTCTAAGACCTACAAGGAACATTGTAATGTCAGAAAGCCATGTTTTCAGACGACCTATCTATCTGGGGTTTATGAAAATTCTTCGCAAGACTGCATAGTGGAATACCCAAAGCCATGAAGTCAAGTGGTTTACATGGAGAAAATTGTCCACTCTATTTTTACGAATTAAAGAAATGCTCTTAAACATGAGGTGGTGTTCAACTTTATGTGTGAAAAAGATGAATTGGGATAAGACGACAACCTATAGTCGATTGAAGTATGACCACAAGTTTCAAATGCAAAACTCTTTGTGCACTAAGAGCAAGGGTGAAGAAACTGAGTAGTAAATGGGGCGCAAACGCGATAATACTTAGAGCTCTCCATCCAGTAGTGAAAGAGAGTAATTTACTACAGCCATCCATCGTTACCTTTGCTTTGAAAAGACTGAATATAATGAAAAAAATCAAGCTCATCGTTTTGAATAAACAGCTGTGGAAATTATGTTAGACATAGAACACCTTAATCTAAGGCGATTAAATATAATTATGACTGAGCAGACATGTTTGTTCTAAATACATTAATAATGTGAATTGAGTAACTGAGATTAGAGACTGCGTGCTTGTCTAGTTAGGTGAACTCAAAGTGGGTTTTAATGTACAGTAAAGGCAAAACAAGTCAGTTGTTACACAAAACATGACAGACGTATTCATTTGAATTGTTGACTAACGCCTGTACTATTACATTTAACACGGTGGGGCCATACCGCAATTTGGAGAATCTGGAGCATTTCTTCCAAAATAAAGCGGACACAACTGAAAAAGCTCTAGTTTATGGATGACTTACTCGAAAAAATATAATGCAGTACTCATACAGAAGACGGGATGAATGTGGGTGGTACTCAGAAGAGTACTACGTGAGTACCTTTCACAGCCTGAACTATTTATGACACAGCAAATGTGGTTTCAAAAGTTGGTCCAAATGAGCAACTGTACAATAAAAAAATAATAACCCTTTTACAGTACTTACGGCCTTTGGGGCAAGTGAAGCAGTGTTCACAATTTCATTGAGACACCACTTATGAGCAAGGGATTGTAAGGCTAGCATTGTGCACCGGGGGTTGGAAATCCCCGAGGCTCAAAACTGTAACTATCATTTGGCTCGGTTCGACAGTCCAGCGCACCCATACTGCACAATAAAACTCTCAAGATATTACAGGCCTAAGGTAGCTGTAATTAAAATCTTTTTGATTGTCCATGTTTTAAACACAGATTAACCAAGGCTTTAACTTACAGTTTAGAGCCACAACTGCAGGCCATGATTAAGAGCGGTATGCAATCAATAAAAGTGTGAATAAGGCACTCTGACACCTTGCGAAGAGAAAGGTCTTTCAGGCTGTAGTTGTCTTCACCAAGTCTAAACTTTCACTTAAAGACCTGATTTTATCCAATTTGGCACCAAAGACGATAATTGTTATTCTTTAGACACTGTTTAGTTGCAGTAGATTTCCTGCTGTTTATCATTTGGTAAATCAATACAGCCTAAGCTTGAAAGATCAGATTAATTTGTGAGAAAAGGTGCAGCTCAGCCCCAAGCTTATTGCCTGATGACCTAGCTGGGGGTCACATCATTGCTTAAGGACCATTTCAGGGAGAATTGGACCCAGGTTTGGGATCTGGTGACACAGTCAGAAAGTTTTACACTTACATGCGGTGACCGAGCAAAAGCGACCCCTTTGGAATTACCTTGTATCGATAAGACACATCACTTAGATGAAGACCGAACACTTGACCACGCTACTAGTATAGGTTTGACATGAGAATTGATTTCGGCTGCCAAATATGTGGCAGCCTCGAGGAGACTTGTAAAACTTGTTAACCGAGCTTCATTCCAAAAGAGAATGGAATACTTCATTCAGACTGATTAAAAATATTCTACAACAGTATTTAGAGGAATCTTCTGCAAAGCATCTGCTATTTGTTAAATAACAGCAGGATAAATTTTTAATTCTTATAATTTGTTTTTCTGAATGAAATTTAAAAAGGAATATTATGACATTAAAAATACTTTAGCCAAAAATTTCTGTAAAAAGATTTGCAACTATATGTCGTGTAAGTAATAATTATAATTTTAATAATCTAGACAATATAAATGTTTGAAGCTGTTTACTGGACATAAAAAAAGGTTTAGAATAATAGTAAACGCGCATATATATGTTGATAAACACTACCATATTTGTTTGTCCTCTTCTTAATACGAAATGCAATAGGATCTTAAATGTAAATTTCAGAAAAACCAAATGTCTATTTTATGGTGAAAGAGGAACTATCTGGAAATGTATATCGTAAAATAAAATTATGCCAATTGGTTTCATTCTTTGGGCTTCAAAGGCTGTCAAAGCCGGAGCGGGTGCGGGGATAAGCTCCCTCACCCCATGAAATGCTCCAATGGTCTGCGACTCTAATCGCCTCTGGCAGTCAAATCCAGCTCCTGGCCTTCACGTGTGGCTTGCCAAACAAGCCCGGCGAAGCCTGTTCCAAACTAACAGGAGAAGGGGTGCAAGGCGGACCACTGGCGCCTCAAAACCAGTTGCTTCGGGCAGATGAGGCTCGTCAGCTTTAGGTGGCTGCTCATCTAAGAGAAGGAAAACTCTGACTCCAAACCTCCGCTGCCTTGCGGCCATACTCATTCATGAGAAAGGCTAGAGGAGTAAACCTCGATCACAAATCAGGAGCCGGAATCCCGAAGGCAGCCTGACGTTGCTCACAACGTCTCTCTGGCAATTCCTGCGACGTAGCTGACACCAAGATGTACTGGCCCTGCCTCTCCCTTGGACCCCTCAGCCACGTGGAGAGAGGGAGTCTGCTGCATGGGCAACAGCTGACACTCCACACCACCTGCCCAGGCCTGTGCCCTGGAGAGGACACTCCAGCTTCGCCTCACAGCGTCGACACAACACGGGAAGTAGTAGTAACCGGTTATAAGCCACCCGCTCAATTGGCGTAGAGCTGGCGCCAGGGACTGCTTCTGACGGTGGGAGAGATATCTATATCTCATTGGACAGCTACCGCCCGCCTCAAGCTGGGCAGCCCCCAGTCAATAAGGTGCTGTCCCGCCACAGTCTGCCTGCCCTACTGGGTGCGTAGGGCTTAAAGTGCACACGTGCTTGACAAGTAGACTGTAATCTCATGCACCAAACAAAATAAATAAAAAATCAAAAAGGAAAACCCCATTCCTCAAGCTGGGGACCTGGAATGTACGGACGATGACACCCGGGACATCAGACGACCTTAACGATATCAACGATGCCAGGAAAACGTCTGTAATAAACAATGAACTGGCAAGACTGCATGTAGACATAGCCACCTTACAAGAGACACGGCTGTCAGGTTCTGGTTCACTAAGAGAAAAGGACTACACGTTCTTCTGGCAGGGCAAAGGCGAGGAAGAAGCCAGAGAGCATGGAGTTGGATTTGCTGTCCGAAACACCCTCTTGGGTATGGTAGCACCCTGCCAACAGGGTACTGAAAGGCTTCTCACACTTCGCCTACACACCACAACAGGGCCCGCCTATTTAATTAGTGCATATGCTCCCACGCTCAATTCAACCATGCAGACGAAAGATGAGTTCTACAACCAGTTGGACTCACTGTTAAGCTCGATATCAAAAGATGAGCACGTGATACTGCTCGGTGACTTCAACGCTAGAGTAGGTGCAGACTACACCTCATGGCCCTCTTGTCTGGGTAGATTTGGCACAGGAAAACTGAACGAAAATGGACAGAGACTCTTGGAACTATGCTCTTACCACGATCTATGCATCACTAATACTTTCTTTCAGACAAAACCGCAACATAGAGTGTCATGGAGACATCCCCGCTCAAAGCACTGGCACCAACTGGACCTAATTATTACCAGGCGCTCTGCACTGAAACATGTCCTCCTCACTCGAACTTTTCACAGTGC
>MUZC01004740.1:422503-492849 GCA_002072015.1 Radix auricularia | reverse complement strand
AAAATTGGATGATCAGAAGTGGTTCAAATGACATTTGATTAGTTATTCCATATAAGGAAAAATAGAATTTAATTCTACTATAATTAAGTAGAATTGAGTACTATAATTAATGAAATATTAAATTGTCATGTGAATCAAGTATGCATGCAAAATTTCATCAAAATTGGATGATCAGAAGTGGTTCAAAAAAGGAATTCAATTTTTGCCCCGGAAAGACAGACAAGAAAGCAAACTAAGAAAAACGTGGTAAAAAATGGCTTTAGAGGTTAGAGCTTTGGTTTCTTGACGTTTCGAAGTCGTGAATTTCAACCACAGGACGTTTCGACCACAGACGTTTCGACATCGTAATATTAATGTATTTTTGTTATAACTTAACAAATTAATAGTTTTTTTTTGTGGAATAATTAGTTTCTAATTTATTAGCTATTTTAAATTTTTAACAATTAACAAAAATTCGAATGAGTATTTAAATGCAATTTCAAAACAGATAATTTCTTTTTTTTTTTAATTCAAGGGAAATTTTTCTAGATCACATTAAAAGTAATTTCAAAGGTAGTGATTATAGCCTCGTCAGGACGACCAAATATGCGGCTGCATACGCGCTCGTCCACTTCCGGTTATTGCTATTCTTGGTAACATTGTTTATAAAATGATGTTTATAAAATTGTAGAGTTACAAGTATTCACTGCGCCTTTCATTGAACCTCCGATTCTATATGTGCATTCAAACAATCACTAAACCTAACCCAAAACCCTAAAAACTATCACTAAACCTACCCCAACCCTAAAAACTATCACTAAACCTAACCCAAACCCTAAAAGCTATCACTAAACCTAACCCAAACCCTAAAAACTATCACTAAACCTAACCCAAACCCTAATAACTATCACTTAACGTAACCCTAAATTCTATCCCTAAACCGAACATCAAAACAAACCATTTAAAAAAAAAAAATCTTATGCATTATCAATTCATGTAGTATTGTTTGAAAAAAACAAAAAAAAAATTGGCATCCATAAGGAGCGAACCCCGGACCTACGATGTAGTGTACTATCTTACTATCAATACGACCACACAGCTACACATTCACCGATTAAATTTTTAACCTTATAAAAAAAATGTTACCAAGAATAGCAATAACCGGAAGTGAACGAGCGCGTATGCAGCAGCATATTGGGTCGTCCTGACGAGGCTATAATCACTACCAATTTCAAATTAGTTATTCTGAAAGTAAACAAGATATGACGTCATATCCACTCACGCTAAATCGCACTAAGAATGTGTTAAAATAATGCGCATCCAGCAAAAATCTAATATAAGCATTCGCTAAGGGAGATAACCCCATTAATATTCTAGATTATAATAAAAAAAAAGAAGGAAATAAACAGATATGGTAGTTGTTCTTGAGTCGTTGAGTTGGTGTTTAAAATGTAACCAAGTATGTGCAGATGGAGAACTAGAGTGCAAGTACATAGAGACAATTAACCTAAGAGCAACCCTGGAGCTCCACAACGACTCAAGAACAACTACAATATCTGTTTATTTCCTTCTTTTTTTATTATCATTCTCTACCTAAGGTTACATCTCTCCGTCCGTGTGTGTGTTCCTACGTGTGTGTCGTGAGTCTCAGTCCGAGCGTTCCTCCAAAGACCAAACATACTCTAGAGCCTTAACCGCCCTAAATTCCCAACAATATACAAAATACAGTACGCTACACCAACCTATACACACATTCTACGTAATATGTGGTTTTATAGTTCTTTATAAAAGCACGTAAAATATCTCAGCTCCACTACATTTTTAAAACACTTAAATAGTCTTCACTGTCTTTTCGTGGTCCGCACGTCTGCACGTTTGCGGAAAAAGAAAAGTAAAAAATGACCCAATTGCCATGACCCTGTAGCGCGCAAAATTTGCACACATAGTTATTGTCACCTAACAATGCCTAGTATCAAAAATTTCATATCGATCGAATGTATATACATGGGATTTATAGTCGAAAACGTTTTTTTTTTTAATCAGGGTAGTTTTATTTTCCTTTCCTATAAAGTTGTGGTTACGCAGTCGAATAACCAAGCCCACTTAACATCGTACTTTTACATCTGTAAGCCAACTGCTATCTCTAGACTTGTCATGACCTCTCAAACCGAGATCAAAGTATTACAAAGTCCAACAAGTCACATTATGTAATCAATAACCTTAATTAGTTTACTAGGTAAAATTATATTATGACTTAAAAGTCATGCTATTTTATTCCACTTTTTAAACTACATTTTTCATTTTGTCAATGATCGAATCTATAGTAATAAAAGACAAAGCCCCTAATGACTGACTTATTCTCCTATTTCTCCAAAAGGTAGAAGCATGAAATTTAGTGAACAATTTGAGTACCCTCTCGCGACGATAAATGGTGAAAAAGAATTTTAGAATTCCCAACAAAAGTTGTCCTCATATGGGCTATATAAAACACAATAATCACTAATTTTCCAGCTTCCCGTGTAGGTAGAAACATTAAACTTTTGGAATTTTTTTTAGTTATAGGTGAACAAATTATTTAAATTAATACTCATTTGGGGTAGGAGGCTAATTGTAGTGTTTTCCATATATGAGTTCATAAAAACGTTCTCATCACTATTTCTGCAATTTCCGGTGTAGGTACGAGCAGGAAAATTAGGGAATTTGATTAGTACAGTGGTTCTCAAACTTTTTAGTTTGGCGGATCGTCAATATTTAAATTATCCCTAAATGGGGTCCGGGGGCCTAAATGTAGTTTTTTTTTTCTTATATTAAAAAAGGGACTCATCACTAATTATCCAAATCTCCGTGTAGGTACAAGCATGACACTTTGGTAAATTGTTGAGTAGCCTCTTGAAATGATTATTGACGACCATTTAGTTTTAGATATTACACTCATGGGGCCCGGGGCCCCAAAAACTATTTTTTTAAATACTGAAAATCACTACTTATACACTTTCCCATGTAGGTAAAAACATGAAACTTTAAGAATTTAATGAGTACACTCCCGCAGTGGTAATATGTAAAAAAATATTTAAAGTATCACTCATTGGGGGCCGAGGGCCCAAATGTATATTTTCTTATATAAAAACTGACTCATCAATAATTCTCCAATTTCTCGTGAAGTAGAAGCATGAAACTTTGCAAAGTTATTGAAAAGCCTATTGTGACAAATATTGGATGAAAATAACTTTTAAATATCACACTCATGGGGGCCGGGGGCCCCAAATTGTTTTTTCCCTTACAATTACTATTTAAAATATGAAAATCATTAATTATCCTATATCACACGGAGGCAAAAGCATGAAACTTTGGGAAGTTGTTTAGTACACTTCCACAATGGTAAGAACCGAATATAATAATAACATTATCACTTACTCTGGGCCATGGGCCCAATTAAAGTTTTTGCCTTATATGAGCTACATAAAAACTGAAAATCACTAATTCTCCTTACTCCCGTGTAGGTAAAAACATGAAAATTTTGGTGCTTGTTCAGTACTTTTCCACAATGGTAAAAAGTGAAAACAATATTTAAATTCTGACTTACTGGGGGCCGGGGGACACAAATGTATTTGTTCTTATATAAAAACTTACTCATCACTAATTCTCTGACTTCGCGTGTAGGTAGAGGCATTAAACTTTGCTAAGTTGTTGAGTAGCCTATTGTGACAATAATTGGTGGAAATTAATTTTAAAATTCATACTCATGGGGGCCGGGGGCCCAAAAATGTTTTTTTTTCTAACATGGACTATCTCTATATATATAAAAATCAAAGTATGTCTGTATGTGTGTGTGTGTGCGTGTCCTTTCTAACTGACTAAACCATTCATCCGAGCATCATGGAAATTTTCGGGACTGTTGAGTATACTCAGGAATTGTAACGGGCTACTTTTTTATCCATTTAACACTAAAGGGGCGTCGGAGGCCCATAATGTCATTTTTTGAGCTATATAAAAAAAAATAAGCGCTTACCTCTGGCTATATTGATGGATCATAACCAAATTTTGTAATTATATTCTTGATAGCCAATATTAAAATACCATAGTGCACTAAAATCCTAATGGCATCTCTTTCGGGGCTGGGGGCCAAAAATCCCTGTTTTCGTAAACGTTTAAGATTTTATTCCCTAATTCAATTATTAAACGTCTTGACAAATAATGATAAATGTATCCATTATTATCCATCTTAAAATAAACAGGGGTTTTGAACTTTATATCTTTCCGTGAATTTGCCCAGGGCCCCTTAATGTCGTTTTTTTTCTTATATGAGCTATAAAAAAATTAGTTTATGCATTTTCTACTTGGTAAATTGATAGATCTTAACCAAACGTTGTGTATAAATACTTGATAGCAAATGTTGAAATACCAAGGGGCACTAAACTCCTAATGGCACATCCTTCCGGGCTGGGGGCCCAAAATACCTGTTTTCATAAATGTTAAAGTTTTTATTCCCCATTTTAATTATTAAAGTCTTGACCAATAATGATAAAGTTATCCATTATTATCAATATTCAAATGAACAGATGTTTTGAACTTTATATCTTGCCCTGAATGTGCCCTGGGGCCCTTAATGTTTTTTTTCTTATATGAGTGACTAGCGATTTCCCAGCGCGTTGCTGTGGGAAGGTGGAGAATTAGTGATGAGTGAGTGAGTGCATGAAATACTATATTTGGGCCCCCGGCGCCCAGCAAGGGATATTTTAAATATTATTTCACCTGCTGCCATCACGGAAGCGTATTTAAGAAACCCCAAAGTTACACGAGGACACCCATTTTGGAAATAGGAAAAATACTTCTTTTCAATTTGTAAATAGCACATGTTAGGAAACATCACGTTTTGAGGCCCCAGCCCCAATGAGTGTAAATTTTAAAATTATATTATCCTACTTTTCGTCGTCAGAGGGTACCAAACAACTTCCAAAATTTGTATGCTTCTAACTACATGGGAATGGAAGAATTAATGATTTTTACTTTTTATATAGTTAATATTAGGAAAAAACTACATTTGGGCCCCTCAGCCCCTAGTAAGGGATGTTTGAAATAATTATTCACCTGCTACCATCGTGGAAGTGTATTTTAAAAAACCCAAATTTTCATGCGTTTGCCTATTCGGGAAATAAAAGAATTAGTGATTTTCACTTTTTATATAGCACATATAAGGAAAAAAAAACATTTGTTCGCCCCGGCCCTCATGAGTGTGCATTTTAAAATTATTTTACCCCAATTTTCGTCGTGAGAGGGTACCCAACAACTTCCAAAAGTTTCATGCTTCTACCTACACGGAATGTTGGAGAATTAGTGATGTCAAAAAAAAAAGTTTTGGGCACCGGTCCCACAAGAGTGTGATTTTTAAAATTCTTTTTCGCCAATTGTCGTAGTGAAAAGGGTACCCTACAACTTCCCAAAGTTTCATGCTTCTACCTACATGGGAAGTTGGAGAATTAGTAATGAATCAGTCAGTCAGTAAGTCAGCCAGTCAGTCAGTGAGGGCTTTCCCTTTTATTAGTATAGATAGAAAATAGTTTAAACGCTAGCTACTTGGTAAATTGATGAATCTTAACCAAAATTTTCAGTAAATGTATAATGATTTTGACAAATAATGACAAATATATATATAATCATGCAAATTGGAATGAACAGGTGTTTTCAACTTTACATCTTGCACTAAATTGGCCCCATCATGTTTTTTTCTTTCTTAAATAAGTTAATAATTTAATACCACAAACAATTCTACACAATACTGAGAAACATAGCTTGAGTAATAAGTATCACTTATTTTAGAACCTGGTCCTAAAATGTCGTGTATTTTTTTTTAAGCTTTTAAATTATTATTTTTTTTATCCATTTGCTATGAAACTTTGATTTTTTTGCACACTTCCGTGTAGGTTTCGCGAAAAATTGTTTTTAAAAAATATCAATCATTGAATTCTTAAATAGTCATTTTAACTGAGATCGTTGCAACGCACGACTGGGTCAACTAGTAAAATATAAAAATCACTAATTATCCTATTTCACACGTAGGCAGAAGCATGAAACTTTGGGAAGATGTTGAGTACACCTCCACGATGGTAACGAATGAATATAATATTTAAATTATCATTTACTCTTGGTCGTGGTCCCATTAAAGTTTTTTTTTTCTTATATGAGCTTTATTATAACTGAAAATCACTAATTCTCCTATTTCCCGTGTAGGTAAAAACATGAAAAATTGGGTAGTTGTTCAGTAAACTTCCACGATGGTAACAGGCAACAGGTGAAAACAATTTTTAAATTCTCACTTACTGGGCGCCCTAATCTGTTTTTCCTTAACTTTTAAGACATTTTAACCATTCTATTACACTAGATTTTTTTTAAAAATGTAACTTACAAATATATTCATCATTATCCAAATTGAAATAAGCTGTTGTTTTAAACTATACATTTTACACCCATAGGGCCCCCGAACCTTATTTTAATTTTTTAAAAGAAAGTTTAGTAGTCAAACACCTTATAGGGCTGGGGTCCCGTATGCCACTATTGAACATTAGTTATTTAAAGGGTAATTTAAATAGTGTCTACTGAGTAAATGGATTAATTATTGGCCAAATGTGCTTTCAAAATATTAAAATTTCCAATTGGGTAATCAACTTCTAACGTCTGTTCCAAGACGGTTTAGTTAATATATTTAGTATATCCAACATGATCTAGATTTAAATCAAAGTTTGTTTTGAAATAGCTTTTACAGGTTCTAAACGCTAACTGAAATCATAAATTACCACTGCAAAGCGCGGGTAATTAGCTAGTGAACTTTTAAAAAGACTTATCATATATTTCCAACCTCCAGTGTAGATAGGAGCATTAAACTTTGACTGAGAATTTAAAAATTCTTTTTTGCCTTTTTCCAATGCTGTAGGGTACATAAAAAAATTCCATAAAATTCATGCTCTTATCTTCACGAGAGTTTGAAGATTTAATAATGAGTCTGTTTTATATAGGTTATAATAGGTAAAAAAAACTACAAGGGCGTGCCCCACAATCGTTAGTGATATTTTTTCCGCCTATTATCATCGCAGATAATATACTCAACAACTTCCCAAACTTTCATGCTGCTACCTACAAGTTAATTTGGAGAATTAGTGATGAGTAATTTTTTACTTAATAAAAAAATTAGTTTTGCCCCGGCCCCCGGGGACAGATAGTTTTATTTTTAACGAAATTTCCCAAGGGCTAAAATGCGTTATATATGTATGTATATATAATTGAAATGTCCTTCGAGCTTGATCCTGCAACTTATCCTGAACCACACCAGATAGAGGTAAAAACCAAAAAAGCAAAAATATATTATTTTCTTAATTTCACACCAACCATAACATCTGTCGGGTTGAAATAAACGCAAAAATGGCTTATAATATTTAGAAATTTTTGTGAATACGGATTTCTTAAAGGTAGTGAGTATAGCCTCGTCAAAACGACCCAATATGCGGCTGCATACGCGCTCGTTCACTTCCGGTTATTGCTATTCTTAGTAATATTTTTTTTATAATGTTAAAAATTTCTTCGGAGAATGTGTGGCTGTGTGGTCATATTGAGAGTACGATAGTACGCTACATCGCAGGTCCGGGGTTCGATTTCTTATTGATGCCTATCTTTTTATTTTTTTTTTCAAACAATACTACATGAATTGATTATGAAACAGATTTTTTTTTTTTAAATGGTTTGTTTTTTTATGTTAGGCTTAGGGATAGACTTTAGGGTTACGTTAAGTGATAGTTTTTAGGAGTTGGGTTAGGTTTAGTGATAGTTTTTAGGGTTTTGGTTAGGTTTAGTGATAGCTTTTAGGGTTTGGGTTAGGTTTAGTGATAGTATTTAGGGTTGGGTTAGGTTTAGTTATAGTTTTTAGGGTTTTGGGCTAGGTTTAGTGATAGATTTTAGAGATTGCTTGAATGCACATATAGAATCGGAGGTTCAATGAAAGGCGCAGTGAATACTTGTAACTCTTCAATTTTATAAACATCTTTTTATAACCGGAAGTGGACGAGCGCGTATGCAGCCGCATATTGGGTCGTTTTGACGAGGCTATACTCACTACCTTTCTTAAATATAATTGCTAGTTCAAACGTTAGTTTAGCAGCATTTTAAAAAAAAAAATTGTTTTGTTTTGTGTCAAAATTATTTATTTTTAATTACTTTTAATTTCCCGCTTCGTGAATGCTAATGTTTGATCGTTGCGTGGTGCGCATTATTGACACATTCTTGGTGTGATGTAACGTGATGGGATATGACGACATACTGTGTTTACTTTCAGAATTACTAATTTCAATCGACCATTAATGTAATATATAATGATTTCACTTCGGACTTTGGTAATGAACGATTACTTTCTCGATTAGTCTGTGAAAAAACAAATCGATTAAAATTATTTTAATCGATAAATTAATGATCAAAATTATAGAAAATGTTTGGGTTTTTAAAAAAAAAATTTGGCTTTATTCATCAAGAATTTTTTAAAAGAAGTTTTAATATTTATTATTAATAATTGATTATATTTTTTACGTACAAACTTCTTGATTCAAAAAAAATATTATTAAAGTTTAAATTTTAATATAAGCTGTTTTAAAAGGGAATGATATAAAAAAAGTAAAAATTGTTTTTACTTTATTAACAATAACAAAATTTAAATTTATTGACATTATATTTAACTACTTATATTTTAATATATCACTTAACAATATTTTTTTAATTGAATACTTACGTTATCGGTATTTCAAAAATGTCCTAATGATTTTTTTAAAAAAAATTCTTAGTAAAATTTTGAGTTTAACTAACACTTGGAATATGTTAAAAATCATGATTCTTTTAAAAAATGCTTTTAAAAAGTACTAATTATAATTGTAATAAGTTTTAAAATATGTCTTTTTACAAATCATTGCATATTTATATAAGTTGCCTTGACATAACAAGGGAAAAATGAGACTCAGAAATATTTTCCATTGCATTTTTTTCCATCGTATGCATAATTTTGATGTTAATATTTTTTTCTTTATTAAAACAAAAATAAGTTCAGAATATTTTTTTTTAAGTTTTTTTTTTGGACAGGGGAAATAACTCTATACAACAAAAGAATGTGTGACTTCCCTTGAAATTGTCATTTCAATGACGTCATATATCTTTATTTTTAGCCTTAATAAAATTTATCCATGAATTAATCTGTAATTTTTCAAATGTTTACGATTAAATTTAAATTTAACAATGGTAACAGGAGAAAAAAATATTAAAATTATCCTTCACTGGGGGCCAAGGGGAAAATGAAGTTTTTTTCCGCCATATGTGAGCTAAATAAAATTTTATTAAACATTGAATAATGCGTTAATTGGTTTTGATAAAACTTTGAATAGAGAAATTAGATGGCCTATATTAAAATGATAGAGGACACTAAACGTATATGTATCATTCTTTTGGATCAGAGGGTAAAAGGATAAGAATTTTTTAGAATTTGCTTACTCACGATTTTTTTAAAACAAATATTGAAAAACAATTATATCCATCATGATCTAGATTTAAAATCAATTGGTGTTCTGAATAGGTGTTGACGGGTTCTCAGCGCTAACTGAAATCTTAATTTTCCCCTGCAAAGAGCGGGTATTTAGTTAGTAATACATAGAACGAAACGTAAGGTGTCGTAACATTCTGGAGTAGCGTCTTCCGTGTCCAGACCGTCCGTGGTCAAAATGCCCATCCACCTTGAACACCAAACCAAAGTATGGAATCCGTGAACCATCTAAAATTTAATTCACATGTCTTATTGCAATTAACTCGGCATGAGAGTCAAACCAAAGTTGCTGAGAAATAGTTAACGCCTTGCACTGCTTCTAGCACAAAAAGTATTTAAACGTAAGGGTTAACATAGTGACGGGAATCTGAAATCCGACACAAGGAACTGTCCTAGGTCCCTTACTATTTTTAATTTATATAAATGACTTACCCAACAATATCTCAACAGGAACTAAAGTTAGGTTATTTGCTGATGATTGTATAATCTATAGAACAATCAAGTCAGAACAAGATAGCAAAATTTTACAAAAAGACTTAGATGAATTAATAAAATGGGAAACTAACTGGAGTATGTCCTTCCACCCAGAAAAATGTCAACTGCTAAGAGTAACAAAGAAAAAGAAACAAATAAATTCAAAATATTTCATTCATGGAAAAGAACTAACCCAAACTAAAGATGCGAAATACTTAGGAGTCATAATAAATGAGAAACTATCTTGGAATCCCCATGTCAATGAAGTTATTAAAAAATCAAACAAAACCTTAGGCTTTATAAAAAGAAACTTTTACAAATGTAACAAAGATATAAATATAAAATGCTACCTCACCCTGGTGAGACCTATACTAGAATATGCATCTTCAGTATGGGACCCATCCACCAAAGAAAATATTGATAAGTTAGAACAAATACAAAAAAGAGCTGCCAGATTCATTACTGGAGAATATTCAAAACTGACAAGAGTAACACCGTTAGTTAAATCATTAAACCTTGAAACACTAGAGGATAGAAGAACCAAGAGTAAATTAGTAATTATACATAAGGCAATTAATTCTAATTTAGAAATACAGCACAAAGATAACCTAATACAACCCTCAAATAGACATAAAGATAAAAACACCTTTCTTATTCCATATGCAAGAACAAACACATACAAGTTTTCTTTCTTTCCGTCCGGTATTCGGGCGTGGAATGGGTTGCCTGAAGAAACCAGGAAAGCCACCACTTTATCATCTTTTAAAACTCTAGTAAGAATACAGGACTAAACACAAACCATAGAAATACGTAGGACGCAATAATCTTCTGTACAGAAGGAGCGTCTGTAACATATAAGATAAGACAAGTGAAGCAGTTTATATACAAGTCACTCATCTATGCATAACAGCTCGCTAAACGTAAAGTGTCTTTAACCCCCCCCCCCCCTTAATTGCTTTCGTTTTGGCAATTTGAGTAAGATTTTCCGAACCTCACAAAAAAATTTGTTGAAAACCCAACGCACAGTAAAATGATTTGGTTGCCGCTGCTATATTTAATTATCGGAAATATGAGACACAACAACAGACTCTTACAACATTTTTATATCCAAAATAATCGAGGAAAATCATGGGTAGGCATATAGTATATTTATCTTTTTCAAAAATAAATTTAAGATACATATTATTTACTTGTACAATTTGTTTGTAATTGAAATTGAATGAACGATTTTATTGATAAGATTATCAACTTACCGACACACTGTTTTTGAGAGTTCATCACCAGACCAGCTTTACAAGTGCATTCATAACCAGGTTGGAGATTTGTACAGTCAGAATAGTCGGGGCAGACACGTGGATCAACAAGACATTCATTTATGTCCACGCTACAATCAGATGATGTCCACTGAGATTTACATGCACAAAGACCGTTTATGTTGTCACAGTACTCTGTGTTATTCTTGATACAGGTGCATGGAGTAGAACAATTCACGCCGTAAAAGTCCTCGCTACATTCTATTCAATAAATCACAGTATACATTTTGTTTCAAAAGTCTTTTTTAAATAAAGATTTTTTCTTTACTTTTGTGGTCTTATTTCAGATGGTGAATTGTTGAATTAAATTTATAAATATTATAAAATTCTAAGAGAGAATAAGTTATTTGATATTTTAGAACCGTCATGTGGAAATTATGAGTTTTTTCCTTCGATAATATTCAAAACTGACAAGAATATATTAAACATTAATTAATCATGAAACCTTGAAAAACTGGTAGATATAAGAACAAAGAGCCAAGTAGTAATTATGCATAATGCAGTTAATTCGGACCTGGAAATACAACACAATGATAACATAAAACAACCCTCATATAAACTAATTAATAAAAACATTTTACCCTGAGGAACCAGGAAAAGCAACACAGTATCAACATTTTTAAAATGTAATAAATACAAGACTAGAAATTAACCAAGGTTAAGCAAAGCACGCAATAATATGGAATATAGAAGGATTATCTATAACAGATAAAATAAAAATTAAAGTTAATTGGAAAATAAATTTCGTTAACGTTTATGTCCTTATTCCCAATTTTATTTGACACTTTCTTCATCAATATTTACACATATTTCCATTATGATGTAGATTACAATCTATAGGGCTTTTGAAATTTTACAGCTTGCAATTTTTATGAAAAGGGGGCTCATAATAATATTAGTTTCTTATTTTAGCTAAATAAATATGTTTTTAAACTATTTCTCAAAGCTCGATGAATGCATTTGAACAAATCTTTGTACATTGCATCTTTATGGCTAATATTAAAATATTATTTGGTACTAAACTGGTAAGTTTATTCCTTTTCGGAAACATGCCTAGCAATATCTCTAAACAACAATAATAGGCTACACATGTATAACCTCAAGTAAAAGTTCGTAGCGATGAATATTGTGATACTAAGCGGTATTTTAATGCAAAATATTGTTTTATTTGTTTTACTTATAGGCGTACCGGAAATAATATTTAACTAGACTAGGGTATCACCCGTCAAAAATAAATATAATTCAGCTTCAATCTCTTTATTTTGAACAAATGTTCATTATTCTCTTTTCGTAAACGTTTAATATTCTATTTCCCATTATGTGACATGGTCTCAACTAATGTAGCTAATATATTATTAAATTTAATCTTAATTGAAATGAACAAATGTTTCAAAATTTACATCTTGCACCTACTGGGCCAGGGGACCCTTAAGGTCGTGTTTTGCTTATGTATACAAATCTATATTTATATAAATCAAAGTATGTTTGTCAATTAAAGCTGACTAACCATTCATCCGATCACGATGAAACTTTAGGAAATTGTTGGTTGCTCTCACGAATGGTTTATGTGAAAAAGAAATTTAAACATTGACATTCATTGGGCCCCATTTTTCCCTTTATATTAGTTATATACAAATTAGTTTAAGCGTTAGCTACATAGAAAATAAATGGTTCTTGACCAAACTTAATACATACATACTTTTTAGCCCATATTAAAATACAATACGGCGTTGAACTCCTAATGTTAATTGCTTTGGGGCTGGTAGTCAAAATCTTTATTTTCGTAAGCGTTAAAGACTTTATTTTTGCCTATATGAGATATATACAAATTGTTTAAGCGTTAACGACACGGCAAATTGGATGGATCGTAACCAAACTTGGTGTAAAATAACTTGATAGCCCATATATAAATTCTATAGGACATTGGATACAATTTTTAATGTTTATCTTTTCGGGCACACACACACACACACACACACACACACACACACACACACACACATACATACACACTCACACACACACATACACAACATTCTTTAATTTTTATATATCTAGATAAATAAGCTAATCATGACATTAAGGGTTCCCTGGTCAAATTGGTGAAAAATAAAAATTTTTAAACATTCGTTCATTTCAATCTGGAACATATTTAATGTATTATCGATATTTGTCGAGACAATGGCACAGAATGTGGAATAAAATCTTAAAAGATTTGCTCATAGTGCAAAGAAAGTGAGGGAGGAGGGGTGAACAGACACAGACTGTATCACGATGAAATCAGAACAACGCGAATGAACCTCGGATGCGGGGATACTGAGACTCATTGTTGATCTGGAAAAATGTGCACCGTGGTGAGCTACTTGCCACCCCCAACCCTGCACCAGCCTAGCTTACAACCATAAACTAATTTGCATAACCTGACGAAGATCATTCGTCAAGCTTATTCCCACTCGTAGTGTGCTTGCTATGGTGATCGAGAAGATTGTGGGCTATACACAGGCACAAACAAAAACATAAAAAAAAAATAAAAACATAATGTTTTAGCTGGGAATTGAACCTGCGACAACCGCGTGTTAGGCGAATGATATAACTATTACACTATAAATTACATGTTATTTTGTTGTTCCGAAAGAACATAGTGATTGACTTCAATTCAACGAAATGTTGAATTTTTACTACCTTTTCTTGCAATCTGATTGGTCGATGGGGCTAGAGGTCAGACAGCTTTTTGTCCTGCATGGTCGGACCATGTAGAAGATTATATATTTATAGATTGTGCAGATTAAAAATGAAAATGTTTTTTCAACTTTACATTTTTTACTGAATGTGGCCAAAATAAATATCTTTTGCTAATATGAGCTATATAAAAAAAATTAAGCTTTGACTACTGTTACTGTGTATATGAAGGGATCTTAGCCAAAATTTGTAAACAAAAACTTGATAACCCATATTAAAAAGGATATGTAGCACTTAACTTACACTTTTCTTATTTTTTTTATTTTTTTTTGTGGTATATTTCTAATGTATTTTTCTTCATTCCGCTTGTAGCGGTCTTGCAGAATATATCCATGATGAAAATGAATTAAAGTGAGCAGGTTTTTCAAATTGACATCTTGCCCCAATGTCCCCTTTATTAGCGGTATGAAAATTAGTGTTGGCGCACGTTACTGAGAAAATTAATGGATCTTGCCCATCTATTAAAAAAACGTTTTATTAGTCTCGTAACCTCGTGGTTGTTGGGGTTCTAATGTTACCATTCAACGTTCTCGGGGCTTGGTAGACCTTGGCGGTGCCCATCTCCCTTCAGGTCAGTGGAGGACTTTTTAGCAATAGCCATACATCAACATTTTTATTTAGGCTTTTAAGTGGGCTAGATCCGACACCCTTCAGCTTGTGGAGAGAGCGCTCTATTGACTTCGCTATTGATCTCCACTGGATAAAGAGGACACGACTGAAACGACAATCTTTCACGGATGCGGTGCACGAACTAAAAATTTCTGTCCCCATACCAAAAAACGGGGAACGCAAGAAACTGGTCCCAGCTCAAGGATCACAAGAACTACGTTTGACACTGGCAAATTTAGCAAGCGAGACTTTCCGAACGATTGAGGCTAATGGCGACAGTGTGGTAAAAGACATAGTCCTATTGAATCAAATTACTTGCTAGATAGACAGACAGATAAAAGAAACAGACAGACTGACAGACAGAGAGACAGAGAAACAGGCAGACAGACAGATAGATAGATAGATAGATAGATAGATAGATAGATAGATAGATAGATAGATAGATAGATAGATAGATAGATAGATGGATAGATGGATGGATGGATGGATGGATAGATAGATAGATAGATAGATAGATAGATAGATAGATAGATAGATAGATAGATAGATAGATAGATAGGTTGAGTTGTAGCAATTTCCGGGTAGATTACTTTATTTATTTCATAAATAAGTAAAAAAGGTTTCATTAGAATTGTTGCTCTGTGCAAAGGGTTTTTTTTTTAACATGTATTCGAAATGACGCTGTGATTTAAAAAAAAAAATTATATTGTGATACATATTTTGTTATTTATTAAAAATTATAATTAAAATTCTGTAACCATTGTGTGAATTTTATGTAGAAAGCGATGACCTAAGTCAAATATTTCTAATATGGGGATAATTATAATCATGTATATTATTAAATGCTTCTCCTGCTGTAATAAATTAGGGGACAGCATGATATACGGCATGCCAGATAGCCGGACCGATTATCGTGATTTTCGCCACTATCTGGATACGGCAAATACTTATCGGAGATCCGATTATTATCCGGATATCAGTAAATTAAGGAATTTTTGAAAAACATTAAATCAATATTAATAAATTTATAAACAAAAAGATCTATGTAAAGAGTAAAAAAAAACAAAAAAAAAAAAAAAAAAAACAATAACCAGAAATTAGCGGTGTGCGTTGTGATTTAAAAGTCAAAACATTCGTTTTTAATGGTTTATTTATTACAGCTTGGACCGGCTTTGTTGTTTGTTGTATATAACTTAATAAAGTTTTCTTTTAATATAACAAATTATTTTTTTGGAATATGTCACGTGAGACATGTGGATGAAAGGAATGCGGTGGTGTGTCAGGGTTGAATGAAGGTCAATAGCCAGTCAGTATATTATTCACGAGAAAAGAGAGACAAGACGAGACTTGTAGTGGTAATGAGTTGAAAGAGAACACGGACGGTTAGAGATGAGAAGTTGAGAGAGAGAGAGAGAGAGAGAGAGAGAGAGATTAAAACTATTTGAATTCTAGAGATTACTGTCGTACATTGTGACATACTTGTATATAGCCATTAAATGTCTTGTTATTAAAGAGTTTAATTCCTGACTTCAATGGATGCACTGAATTATTGTGTGAGAGAGGAGATTGTTTGACAAGCCCACTAAAGAACGCAAAATAGGTGAATCACGAGAAAGTGAGAAACTTGACCTCGGCCTGTGACATTAATATGGCGTCAGAACCGGTCATCCTGTTACAGAATAATTATGACTTTCCCAAAGCTTGCTATATTTCAGTCTTACATTCTCCAGATCTTTTTTTATTTCAAATAAAAAGAGATATAATTTTTTTTTAATTTAATCCACAACAAAGTGAAAAGTTAAAAGAACAAACCATCTGTAAATTATATTTACGAAAAAATAGTTGTATATATATATTTTTTTGCTTAATGCTTTTCCATTAATATGCATACTTACTATGTGACATATATGTTGCTGTGAAACCACCATTACTTGTACGATTTGAATAACGAACAATATGAATGATGTTCTTATTAAATCTAATAAATCCAGGCACACGACCATTATGGTAGGTAAGTCCATCAAATTGTCTCAGTAATGGGGCTGATGTGTTGGCACCGTCATAAATTTTCACAAAATCGTTCCTCCCAAAACCATTGTAGAGATTGAAGTTTTTAAAGCTTTGTAAAGAAATTTTTTTAAAAATTAATAATAAAATTTACTTAAAAATAATTTGTTTACCGTAATAATGAAACAATGACAACTAATATTTATCAGATAAATCTCACACAAATTCAAGTTACACTATGATTTAATTATTGTATCCTCTAAATTTGGCAATTAAAAGGGACTGAAATGTCTACTATATAAATGAGTGTTAAAAAACCTACTTTAAATCAATGACATCACCTGGAGCAGCAATGATTGTCCACCAACAAACTTCGGGTTTTTCGTTACTATAATAAAATGGAGAAGCGATTTCGCCCGTCAAATTAGTGTAGACCGTACCACATTCTTGGGGAAAAAAGTGAAAATAAATCATTTTTAATGTTTGACAAATCCATTTATTGTTGTAGTGAGCTATGAAAAAATCAGCAAGGAATAACAATTTAGTAAATATATATAAACTATAATGGTTTATTTCTAAAGATAAGACAAGATTGCTGCCCACCTGTCTATCTGCCTAAATTATGCATTTAACTGGTAACGAGCAAGTGTGAATACAAACAACAAAGACAATCATTTTCTATATGTAACAGAGTTAATTATGTGCACAATGTCCCCTTCCTGCTTTCCACGCCCCCCTCTTCCTTAGTTACAGATTCGCTTATCTGAAAACCGATGGTGTCATCAGCTTGAAGATGAAATTTTCAGCTCGCTAGCTTACGAGGAAGTGGATTACAAATCGCTCCAAAGTTTTTGTCGTTAAGGGTTCAACCAGAGTTAATATAAGGGATTTTTAAAAAACACAATTGCAGCATTTGTATTTGTTTGTCTATGCACCGGAGTGATAGAAGGACAGAATTAAAAAGGATAATTGCTAATTTATTCTTTATATTTAGATTATATATTTTACAAATCTATCGACTGTGGTCGTATACATTAATAATATGACAATTACCTCTGCACGAATGATCTCCCATGAACTCATAGCCATTTATGCAATAACATAAATAGTCACCGTAAGTGTTACCACACGAATAAGAAGTAGTACTATTACATGGCTGATTAGAACACTCATCATAATCTAAACTGCAGTCTGCTGATGTCCAGTTTTTATAACATGTACAGGAACCGTTTATTTTGTTGACTTGTTCAGTTCTGTCTCTATAGCAATTTGCCTGATGCTTACAGTCCTCTCCAAAAGACCATCCAGGACATTCTGTAGAGTAAAAGAAAAACTAAAACATAAAAAAAATTTAAAATCTAGTCACTGACTTTAAATATTTTTTTACAATTATTTCGCAATCGTATCATATAAAATATATTTACCAGAAAGAAATGTGTGACTTTGTGTTGCATATGTTTTTATATGGATTGATGGGTCTCAACCAATCTTTATGTAAATCTTTATCCAGATTGATGTATGGTAAATGAAAAGATCTTTACTAAAACATGATACATAAAAGTAATTGAGCATATATCCATCACAATGCGGATAAAAAAAGAAGTGTTTGAAACTTGACCTTTTGCGAACACGGTCTTTGATTTAATTTTTCATATATTAGCTCCATAAATATAATTTTAATCTTTGTTACGCGTTGGGTGGATGATTGCCCAAACATGAACACTACACCTTTTAGACCCAAATTTTCTTCCACATTTAGGAAATGTATGTAATAAAGATATAAACTTTTGTCTTTTTTTCTTTTTGGTTTATTATCTTAATATAGCACGCACGCATTTTTACTTCATGGAATATGGCTCTTTTTTCCAATAGTGTGTAGATCTACATACCAATGGTAAAATCAAAAATATTCTAGAATCATTTATGATACTTCATAATTTCGGTCGTCATAATTTTTACAGATGTATTTAGGATGATATTTAAAGTATTTTCTAATTGTTTTTCTGACAAAGGTTAGCCTGCCTAAGAAAAATCAAGATTGCAGAGTTTAAGTTGGGAATTTTTCCACAACACACATAACATTCTGCTTCCAGCGAGAAAGGTTTCACATAAAGTGAGGCAAATTATATCATCGTCTGGAACATTGCTCGTGCTAAATGACCTTACTCTGACAGAACTTTGCATCACTTCTACAACTACCAACCAGATTAAAAGAAACTAGCTGGTTCAAATGCTTCTCCGCACATCCATAAAAATTAACGCTGACTAAAGTTTTGAATCAGTATGCAATGTGTTTGTATCAATTAATTCTACATATTAAAATTTTTCTCAATGAGCATAACTGAAAACACATGTGTTTCTTCAAAATACGATGAGTACTGAAACGGTTAAAACGTTGAATTCTTTAAATTTAAAACATTTATCCAGATATCATTTCAAAAAATGAAACACAATAGGATTTTTCATTGCTAGTGGGGAAATAAAACATAGTGTATCAAGGCAAGTCTAAGAACATATTGTTTTGTTTTATTTTTTAAATGACACTTAAATTCTATTGGTGTGGTTACCCCCGGGCTATACATTCACTCAAAAATTACAATTGATACAATTCTAGTTTATATACTAGGTAATTACCATATAGACTATAAAGACTTGAAAAACACACAGTGAAAATCCAGTTTAAGACAAAAACTAATCTTATTACATAGAAATTTTACTAATATATTACATGCTCCTACTTTAATATTTTGCTTATGCACTAACCAATACATGTTCGGTTATTGACTGGGTCAAGTTTCATCCCGTGTGGACAGTAGCACTGCACATTGATTGGATTGGTTGATATCACACCACAGGCATGGGAGCATTGGTTCTGTTGTGATGTACATGTTGCTGAAAGACGAAAACTTCAATGAATGATAATAACTTTTTTCAAATAGTAGATTACATTTTTAAACTACTTAATGACGATTTCAATTTGCAGGTTTTTTCTAATTTGCACACGTTGCAGCCTCTTGCCACATTTGAAAAATCAAATTAGTGATCCTTTCATATCATTAATTTATAAAGCAGCGGCTAGAAATGTTACCATTAGAATTTGTACGTATGCAAAAAAGTAAATAATGGTATTCAAAGATGTAAATAATTTGTTTATGTAAAACTATATATTCCAGAAATAAACATATGTTTTCCTTATATAAAATAGCTTTGTGGTATATCTAATCTGTTAGACGCGGCATTGACAAAAGAAAAATAATGTGGCTAGTGATTTTGACTTTTAACCTTAATTTTGTATATTTTTTGTAAAAAAGATCAATACGAATTAAAGCCCAAAATCTTCATAAAGTGAAACAACTCAAATTTAAAAAAAAATATATATATATATATTTTTGTTTTTCATTGTTTGATTCTAATTTTATTTGGTATACCAATTTATGATAGTTATTTGTTCGAGTTATGCTGCACTTATTAAAACCAATAATTAGATAAGCGAAAAATTAACTTACAAGTACACTTTCCTGTTGCTTGGTCTATTTGGAGCCCTTGTCGACAGTCGCACACATTTGATACAGTAGTTTTATAGCAGTCCGAGTACGGATCTTTACATTGGTAACCAAAGTTGCAGGCATCACAGTTTTTTGTGTTCGATCCACTTTTACACACGCATTCCCCTGAAGTACTGTTGCAATACCTCGTGTTGTTTTGAAGGCAGCTACACTTGTTGACACAGTAGTCCGTACCAAAGGTGAAAGGAGGACATTCTATAGGGGCGTTTTTTGGAACAGAAACGATTGTTATCTTTTTTGAGTAAATTGTCCCTTTTACCTACTCTAATATTTACTTTTCTTTTTCTCCCTCAATCAATCTGTCTGTCATAATCTATGTCTCTGAGTATATAAGAGTTATGGGTAGTAATTTTATTTTTTTAATTTTAATATATCTCGAGTACATACAATTATCATTCCTAAGATATCCTGCCCTATCCATTTGAAACAAAAAATATAACTTTCATATCTTAGCTTTCGAATATAAAATTGCAATTCTTTCTCATTAACTTAAACTTCCACAGCACCATTGAAGTTAAAAAAGTTAAAGTTTTATATCATAAATCAAATTAGATGAAATATCATCTCGTACCATGAGCCCAGTAAGAGGCACTGAAACCAATACCCGATGGTAAACCCGATGCCAAGAAGACAACATGTAAAATGGGACCCGATGTTCTGATCCGCATGCTTGAAACCTTGGCGTCTTCCCAGTAGCCATTGAGATACCCGTTTAACACTGGACTGGACGTGCTGTTTCCGTCATAGAAGGTCACTACATCTGATGGGTCAACACCAAATCTATGGAACCTGCAAATTTTAAAGTAATATTTGGTCATTACGAAGATTGTCAGATAAACATTTAAATTAAAGTATTTTTTTTTAAATTTAGGAGTTATATTTTTAATTGCCAAATTTAGAGGATACAATAATTAAATCATAGTGTAACTTGAAATTGTGTGAGATTTATCTGATAAATATTAGTTGTCATTGTTTTATTATTACGGTAAACAAATTATTTTTATGTAAATTTTATTATTAATTTTAAAAAATTTGAAAGTAATGGAATACATGGAAAAAATATTTAAAAATTATAACTTTACCTTAAAGTTATAACTTGATTACTAGCGACTATAATTGTCCATGTGCACGTAACAACATCCGGATAGTTGCTAGGGAAATTTGGGGTCTGAATTGTACCAGCCTGAGCTGTTGAGATCTCTCCACAGTCTAAGAAAGTGTATGATACATGTATTACTTTTTTTTTTAAAGTAGTATAATTTCTCTTTAATAAAAAAAAACAACTAACTCTACACATATTATTATTGTCATGTTTCATAGAAACAGTATAACTTGTAACACATTAGGGAGCTATCATGTTTTGGCTCATATATGTCAGAAATTAGTAATTATCTTCATTCTTTTTTACATTTGAATATTCCCCAGACAATTAATCTTCGGATTGTGCATTTTGTTTATCTTTAGCGTAATAGTTTAAGATTTTTTTATATCGTACAAATATGTCTTGTAAGGCATACGATAATTTTGTACGGATGACTATATCTGTAATTTATCTTTACCCTGCACGCTGAAACTGATGTTAAATTTTGATTTTATAAATTAAAATTAATTCTAATGAATTCACTAATTTATAGTTAGCACTCACTTATTGTTTGTCCAGTACAAGTGCCCAAATGGCCAAGTATCCAAATGACCGACAGGATGACAACACAGCGGTCCATTACAGATACACTACTGTGCAGTTCTCCCTTTCAAAGAATTCCCTTTGTATCGACTTCTATGATCTTACAATTGATTTTTTACACTTCAGAAACTTGTCAAAAGGGATAATAAAATTATACACTAAGACTGTATTATTCAGGTTTTAAAAAGACTATTAAGTTAATTTCATAATAAGCCCATGTTCTTCTGACTTTAAATTATGCCTTTTTTATCTTTAACATTTTAAAATATTTTTTTATTTGACATATTTTACATACATTATAAATTCAGTTGCTATAACTTAAAATAGATCTATATCAAATTTCAATATTTTTTAATTATCAAACTTTATTAAAATTAAATTTTAATTATGTGTAAACTCATTAGCAATCCGATATCACAAAAACGATACGTTAATGTGTAGGCTCTAAATTTAATGTCTTCTATAAATACATAAAAATAATTGACTCAAATAATTTAATGAATTATTTTATAAAATAATAGAAAATATAACTCTTTCAAGTTATCTCAACAGTTTCTTGAGTGCTCCAAATTGGTTCATCAATTAATGTTTCCTAATAAGCATGATAAAAATTATATTTTCATGTTAGTTTAATAATAATTGTATATAAGTAAAGAGGATATGCAAAGTAAAAATCATACTTTTTTAAACACCAAAAAAGAAGAAAACAAGTGTATGTTTAAAAATATTGATGCACCTCATTTAGTTAAAACAAAAAGTTCTTAATGTTGGCAGGTGAACATACTATCTCACGCTTAGGCTTTTTATGTATTGCTAGTCTCGGGAAAGTGGGCCAAAGTGGGGTAAAATATTTTTTTAAGATCTTCCGAATGAACGAATGTAATTTTAATATTACAATAATAATATTTTAAACATACCAATTTTGATATAGTCATGTATCTTTCTTTAAAGAAAACATGAAGCAAAAAAACTTTGTATATGATACATTTTCAAAACACATAATTCTTGTGAATAAAATAATAATGATACGCTTTATTATTAGACAAATACACTTGTAGACCAGAATTCCTTGATCATTTAAAAAACAATATAAGTTAAATAATATTTTTAAATTATATTTAACTAACATATTTTCTTTGGTAAAGTGGGAAAAAAAACACATAAAATTGATAACAAAATTTAAATTTAATTAACAACTAATTTGTTCAATTTTTTGTACCTATAATGACTAATTCATTTTGAAGCTGATTACAGAAAAACCATCTCCTTTTTTTTTAAATAAAAAAAAATGTATGATGCATACTTCAATCACGTGCATGTATTGCAACTGTTACGGTTGCAAACTTTTGTAACAATATTTGATTTAATTGCATAACATAAAAAGATTAAGACAATAATCTCGGGTAGTAGTGTCTTTATTTTGGGACCTATATTTATACAAGTTTATCATCTTTAGGGAAAAACATATTTCAAAATTAATATCTTTAAAGGTTGTTCATATATATTAATATCAAATACACATATAAAACAAAACCAGTATTAATTTTTACTTTGTAAAAAAAATTCATCATCTTCTTTTTGCTATTCTGACTTAGGAACACACATTAAACGTTTTTAATTGTCTGTTTAAATATAATTACCACATATAATATTTAACATTTTGAAGTCATCAAAGCGTTTTCGAATGTATTTAATTTTATGACGGTATTCTCTTAAGGTGAAGCAAAAAAAGATAATGTGAACTATTAGAAAATGTATTGTGTTTATGTTTTATTGAAGAGTCAATCTCTTTCATATACTAATTTGGTAATAAAGATATTATTTTCAAACCAAATCATATCGAAAAGAATATTTAATGTTTAATAACCTTCAGCACCAACACTGAATACTGTATAATAGCATAATGCTACTTTTAGAATTTGTTGTAATACAATGTGTTTTGTCTCTCACATTTAACCTTACAAATTAAGAAACAGTCATAATACGCAGGAATATTTTCGAGCACTTGTGACACTGTTTTACCTCGTCAAAAAGATATGCTTAAGTGTTTAGAGAGGGACTCAAATGACAGCTAGGTGATAATAAGGAAAACTTTTTATGATAACACTATAGGAAAGTCGGTTCAATGCGTGCAGAAGACTTAAGAAAAAAAAATTATACAAATAACACGGGTTTGTTAATGTTGTGTTAAACTGTGAACCAGGAAGTAAAGAGAACATTAGTAAACTAGAACACATTCAAATGACGAGTTGCAAGAATCATTACTGACGAATATTCAAAATTTTCAGGAAGAACACCAATAGTTATTTTATTAAACCTTGAAACAGTAGAGGATAGAAAAAAAGAGAGCGAAGTAGTAATGTAACCTTAGGCAAGTTAAAACTTGACGCAAAAACTTAATCAAAACCTTCAAAGTAAGTAAATATTGTAATTTCTAAAGATAACAATAAAATATCAGTTCCTTATACAATCTACGAAACATTTATCCCAAAGGAATATCTCGTACTTAAAGCTTAAATAACAAACAATTTCAAAAATATCACATAGATGTTTCTGTCCTTGGGGTCTTCAACTACATAGCAATGTTCTCAGCTTGAGATGGACTGAGCCTCCATAGAGGAAAAAGAGAAGTTCTTAAAATAAATACATCAAGCAACACCCCTATAGCGATGGAAGTTACAAATCTTTAGGATGTGGATTGCTTGACATTCCTCGGTAGAATCATTGGCATACAAGGAGGTACAGACGCCGACATTAGTGTGAGAATCGGTAAAGCGATAACAACATTTAACCAGCTGCAACAACTTAACCCTCCAAACCATAGTCAGGATATCCGACACCATATATGGGGCAGCGACATGGCGAGCAACAGGGGCCAGTTTTAAAAAGCTAAACTCATTTTATTAAATAGTGTATCTGAATGATTCTCCGAATCCACTGGCCCAACGTCATCATCAATGAGAGCCTCTGGCAGCGCACTCAACAAGAACCAGTGGAAGATAAAATACGCCAGTGCAGAAGGGGATGGATTCGTCACACCATCAGAAAGCCTTCACCCATAAATGAGAGACAAGCACTCACTTGGAACCCCCATGTTAAGAGAAAAAAACAAAGGTCAACCCAGAGCAACTTGGAAAAGGAAACTTGAGTCAGTCACCAAAAAGAGCGGGAAAAGCTGAGGAGAGACAGTTGGAGTGAGTAGCGCAGGACCGTGATGCCTGAAATGTCTTTGTTTGCGAACTTTGCCCCAGATGTGACGAAAGGCGATGATGATGGTACATGCCTAAGTCTTTCAGTACAGCACTTAAGACGCATCTTTTCAAAATTAATTTTTAAATTAATGAAACAACATTTCTTTTTAATGATTAACGTAGCTTATGTGTAAGGTATTGTCAGTTATGTGGTTAGTATGCCATGAATGTTGATTTAATTAATACGTGTATGCTATTATCTATCATTTAAAGTGCTGTGAGCCCGGCTCGTTGCTGGAATACAGCGCTATATAAATTATCAATTTATAATTATTATTATCAATTTTAAATGTTGGATATTTAGCTTTTTATTTCAAACAGCATGCATCTATTTTTATGGGAACAACTTAACTTTAACATTAATTTGTTAGAATAATTCGAAAAAAGCAAACTTTATTATTTGATGTTTCAGAATAAGATCAAAATAATATAAAACCAACTGGAAATAATCGTTTCATTTTAATTATTACTTTTAAGTGTATAACACAAAACCAGCGCTTAATTTCGCTGTCACCTTAGTGCTTTTTTTTGTTTGTTTGTTTCTATTAATCTTTTAGCACTTAATACTGACGATTAAAATTGTTTCTACGAAATATATTTGTATTAAGCGATATGTCACGGAAGGGTAAAGCGGCAACAAGTAAAGAGAACAACAGAGAGCACTGTAAACATAATAAAATTTCCCCAAAAAGAATTAATGTAATATCTTTATTGTTTCTTTTATTGCATTTTTGTTTAAAATATATATTTTTCAAATTTTGATTTCAAACAATAACACTCCATAAATCATACCATTTCATTCCACTTTGATTATTATAACTTTAATGTAGAGAAGCCTGTGACTATATAATATATATAATGAGCATTCTTCTGATTAGAATGAAAAATGGCAGCATCAGTATAATGTGTGAATTCCAATGCTCAAATATATTTGGCATGTGCAGTTTTAACACTTGTATTGGGACTTACAGACTAATGAGCAGTCATTGTGTATAGCTATTTGAAGCTTACAACAGTTTAAACTTCTTTTAAAATATTAACACAGATATTACAGTTATTAAAAAATAGAATACAATATTTCGATGCCTAGGAAAAAATATGTTTAAGAGGTCATAAACTTCCTTTGCTGGGAACAAAACTTTATCATCGTTAAAGTTGAGATGAAAATTAAATTACAGTTTTTTTTTAAAAATATATTTTATAAGTATATTATTAACGTATTCAAATAATTTGGCTTTTTATAGTAAATTAATCTTCTTTTGCACACTTATCTTTGTATAATTACGTTAGGGAAACTCTAGGATAGTTATCTCTTGCTTATTTAAATCACAAGTTTAAGAATTGTGAAATATAATTCAAAGTGTAAAAATTTGTATAAGTTATTTTATTAATAAAATTACTGCCTATTAAAAATGTCTAAACCACTTTAAAATCAATGCTAGCAACAACCCAAAAATTAAATTATTAAGAACAATATTCTTTGTATATTTTAAATTAAAATAAAGGTATGGGCTTTCATCGCTTGTCCTGTTTACATCATTGTCTATCACATGCTCATTGTTCTTCATAACTTAACCGTTGTTTATTCTTCCTGGGTCGGCTTAAGAGAATTGGAGGCCCTAGGCGAAGTGAATTTAATGGCCTTTAATGTAATAGAAAAATAATTAATAAATATGGAAAGATGAGAATAATCGGAGGCCCAGGGCGCCTGCCTAGTTTGCCTATGCCTAAAGCCGGCCCTGAGTAATCTCACAAATGTAGTAATTTTGATTTGTGCATCCAAGGTCATCGAGACTTGCTTGTTCTCGAATGTGAGCAAAGCAGTCTGCGTCATAACTTGTATCAAAAATATCTGCAAGAAAGTAATGATGGAAGTCTGAAGTGTGTGCTTTTATAAGTTCTTAAGAAGTTAATTATATTTTTTTCTTTATTTAAGCTACAAGTAAATAAAAAAATAATTTGTAACAAAATTAGAAAATTTGTCTTAAATTAAAGATACAAAATTTCGAAATCATGTGCAAACTTATTTCAGAATGTTTGATTTGTTTTTTTATGCAAAACTTATTATACATTTGGAAAAATATGCCACACTTGAAATATATAGTACTATCACTGGTAAAACTACTGTCTTCATTTAGATCATAAAGGTACAACGATCTGCTGCTAGTGACAGCCTTAAGTATTTTATTTTAAAAAAGTTTTTAGGTAGGTTTGTAATTTTTTTATAGTTTCAAAATAGTCAGGACTATATTGGTGATTATATTTTAGGTTCACGCTTTTTTAAAATAAGTGCACTGAAATTATTTTATGGACTGTAATATCAAGACACATTAAAATATTTTATAAACTTATTTTTTTAAGCCACAAGAGTTTTTTTTAACATTCCAGCATTACGAGCAAACTTAAATTTTAATGGAAAGTTAGTGCTATAGAAGAAGGCATGATAAGCCTTACCAAAGATAAATATATAAATGGGAATATGTTATGTTTTTTTAAATAAAATAAAGCTTTGGGGGTGTAGGAAATGTTTACACATACTTTTAAAAGGAATTGAAAGATTTTAAATGCTTGATATAGAATTATCATCAGCCCATCTGTACGTTTCTTCTTGTTGAATGTCGTCCAGTCCCACCCAGAAATTATATGAGTAGGAGGCAGAAATGTTAAAAAAAATGTTGGTTTTGTCCACTGTTTTAATTGTGTATAAACTGGCTCCAAAGACTATGAGGAGATAAAAAAAGGAAAACGGAAAAATTATTCAGTACAAATCTCTAAAAAACATAAATATAATTGTCATATTTGTGTTGTAAGCGGAGACAACTTGTTTAAACACATATCATGACACGTTGATATTCCCATTTAAATAGTTCATTAATTTTAACATATGATTTCAAGATATTATTTAATTTTTAAAAAAAATTAAGAATCAAGACTACAACATACAGCAATGCAATTGAATTTTTTTAATGTATGAGTGTCGGCATCCTTCCATCTTGCAATGCGATGGTGCATCACAATTGGTCTGAGGTGCATTTCCTCGTGTAGCTGTGCAATCCTATCCTTGAGTGACAGTCTTTACCACAGTTTTTGCACCGTATTCTTTGCTTCCCAGTAATTTGGCCTTTCTCCTAGCTCTTCTATCTGTAGCCTCCTCCATTCTTCGCTCCTCGGCCACTAATACGCCTTCCTTTACGAATGTGTACCACGTAGATCGGTATTGTTGGTAGGATGAGAACATGTGTCTTGGGCCATGTTGTTTGTATTTTTCAAACTGATTTGCAGGCGTTTGAGAAGCTTGAAACGAGTTTCTGTGTGTGCTTTCAGTGCAGCAACATACACAAAGAGTAGCTTACGAATAAGGACATCTGTCGTTTTGATTTTGGCTCTGACGCGGGCAGTGTTGAAAGTTACTCCATAAGCTCTGGTTTGCAACCAATTTTCATCAAAGCTATCCTTGAATGCGTATCGGAGCAGTACAGAGAAAAATATTGCGAACAAATGTAGGTGTGAGTACACAACCTTGTTTAACTCCGCTACTAAGTGGAAAGGCTTCGGACGTAGCTCCGTCGAACTGCACTGTGTCCTGCATATTTTCATGAAACTGCCTGATGATGGCAAGTAGGTGTGTGGGACAGCCGATTTTTTCTCCTGTATTTGGAATAGCCTATAGCGACTGACTAAATCAAAGGCTTTCCTAAGATCCACAAAGACAATTTACAGTGGCATCTGCTGCTCTCTGCATTTTTCCCGGAGCTGCCGCACCATGTAATAGTAGACCGACCAGCCCGGAAACCGCACTGAGATTCTGGATAAACTCGGGAGGCTAAACTCTGTAATCTTTAATGTTTAATTTATAGAAATAAACTTTAAAAACACAACACAAAATTAATTTTAAAAACACAACTCACATTCACAATTCGGTTTCGCAGATTTGTCTTGTATACATCGGTCGTAAATATCCTGATACAAACACTTGCGCTTCCATTTGTAAGTACTTTAAAGTTAGTCATTGTGTCACAGAAACTCCGAAATGTTTTACTATTTTGACTTATTTTTATAGCTGAACCCCCAACTGATAATCCTAAAATAAAACGTGTGAGAACATGGTTTATCTAATAATAAAAGTAAATTTGAAGTACTTACTTTTATAGCGATATCCTAAATTAATTTATCGTATTTGCTCACATATCTTTTCGTATAGGCACATGTTAAAACAATACAATTGGAAGGTATTAAAAGTGAATTTTGAATGCAGATGGGATAGTAAAATTTTACGCCGAAAGAATTGCACTTCTTAATTTGGGATGTGAAAAGTCTACCAAATGTTTTTTGAGCGCCCGGTCTATACAAAGATAACGCCAGTTTTCAAACACTGGCATGTTTACTACATATAATGTCATAAAAGCTTTTAAAAAATTACAGCCATGAAACTTTGCTAATCAATAAGAACATTTTTTTCTGTTATATATTTAAACATATTTTTTTAAATTACTAATTTAAACTAATATAAAGCAGCTACCTTGACAGGACCCCATCGTATCTGAAGTGTTTACTGTCGTTCCTAGAGTAAACAGCTCTGTCAATGGATCTCTATCTGTCGTTGAAGGCACCATCCAATAGCCTAGAAAGAAACAATAGAGCATTTAGAATTGGGAATTTTTTCGAACACTTTTGAAACGTTTTCATCATGTGTTATGTTTACTTCATATTTTGTCTCTAGAGCCTGAAAGATGAATGTTGGTGAATCTCATGGAACTGCAATGAGCTTATTTTTATTTACATTTTTTTAAAAACCTTCTTCACAAAATGTTCACTGATTACTGGATTGGTTGGGTTTTTTTGTTAATTTTTTTTTTTTTTCAAGCTGAAACTTTTAGTTTCAGAACACTGCTCTTTTAATTAACTTTTTAAGTATCGTACTATTAAAATAATTATCTATTCTTTTCTTTAAATATTATTTTTCATTCCTTCTATTTCCGAAAAACATTGCGGCAATACTATTTAAAATTAACATAAACGAATAACACACTATGACAAAGATGGGGCGTTTTAAAAAAATTGATGGGCATCTTTCTGCAAAGAAATAATCACTGAGAAAATTGAACTATTAAAAAAATGAGTTTTTTTATTTAAAAAACATGGTCTTAAGATATTATAAGCAAGTTACTTTTTTAGGCAAACTAGCTCTTATATTTTTTATAAGTATTACCTAATGAACACTCTTTTGTCTGTCTGTTGTAATAGAAGCAGGAACAATTCGTTGGAGAATTTCGGCACTTAGCAGCAGTCTTTTAGAGGGATGGCATAATAGGTTCCTCCTAATTTGTCCAGTATGACTCGCTTGTTAGCTATTTTAAACAGTTTTGTTATTCTTGTTTCTACTGTTTAGAAATAAAGATTTTAAATTATCTTGCATATCAGTGGGCACGATGCAAGTGCTAGTTTTAAGATCGAATAATCACATATACCTTTTATAAACATTATGTATAACAACAAAATATAACATAATGGAAATTATAATTTAACTATGTGCTAGAGTAATAGAATTACGTGAGATATCCTTAGAGGAATCAGCTAAAGACATATACCATGATAGCTCTTAATGATGATTTATTATTTATTAACTACACCGAAAATAGTGAGACAGCTTTCTTTACGGCTTAAAATAATATGATGTTTATGTGCTAAATAATGTTAATAACAAATATTCTCAAAAGGAATGGGTCATCGTTTACAAATTAAAGGAATATAAAGAAATGTAAAATAAAAACTTAGCTCTGGTGAAATGCAAGAGGCTTTTCACTGATTCTTCGGATTTCACTGAAGCTAAGTTTGTATTTTTTATTTCTATATATTCCTTATATTTGTGTATTGGTTATTCGTTCAGGAAGGCTCTTTGCCGAAATATTCGTTGTTTTGTTAAGTTCTGCATGCTAATTCACTCCTTGTTTACCTATTTTCTATTTACTAATTTATAAGCCCGCTTGCAGTCTCACCACCATTTTTTTCTCCATAAAATTGTATAAATTTGGAGTTTTAGAAATAAAAAGGAACATCATAATTTAAAGTTCCTGAAATGTTGTATAGTTTCAGGGAAATTAATAACTATTTTTCTATTTTCAAATATTCAGTAACGTTTTTTTAAAGCTTTTTTTCATTAAGAGAAAGCATTTTTAAAAATTAACACTTATATCGATTATTAATAGAGCTAGCATAAATTCAATGAAAACAACCCGTTATTTTAAAAGTATTTACTTACAGGCATCAGAAGCTATCAACAGGAAACATATCCCAAAAACTTTCAGAACCTTAAAAGCCATGATTTCATTACACGTCACTAATTGACTAAACCTGAAAACGACAAGGATAAAACAGTTACATAAATATGTTTATTAAGATATCTTACTCTGTAGGAGTTGTTTCCTCTCTGAAATTTCACAAATATTTTATAATTACGAAAGAAAATAATTTTGGTTATGTATTAAACTAAAATTTATTAAAAGCTTACTTAAATATTTATCTTAAGAAAAGGAAAACAATTTTTAGAATCTGCCATTTGTGTATCTTTACAAGAAAAAAGCATAAATGAGAACAGTTATTTATTTGATATTATAGTATAGGTTTAATATAATATTCATTGCACACTACCAGAAATAATTTTACTTAAAGTTGTATTTTCATAATACTTACACAGGTAAAACAACAGACTAAGTGTTGATATAACGAACGACCCAGCACGCAATATCGTCTTTACTCAACATAAACCATGTTCTTTTTAAACAGATTAGCTAATCATGAAAATGACTGTGTTTTTCCTTTGTATTTGTATTGATTTATTCAAAATTTCCTGAGTATGTCCCTTGAGTCGAATGAATATAAAATAAGAACATATCGATATGCTTATTGATCAAGCAGCGCTCGAATCTGAAGAATAATCGTAGAGATGTATAAAAACGTGTATGGCTTAAGCAAGAAAAACTTGTTTTAAAAATATTTTCATAATCAATGCAAGTTGCCTTTATGTTTACCTGCAGACAACGTCTTTTTTTTTAGGGGCGATTTCCCCACGGAACTAATTGCTTTATATATTTGAATAGTCTGTCCTGAATGGATGTCTGTTCGAGATTGCACAAGCAACTGCTCCTGAACAATACCAGATAGAGGCAGGCCTGGATTAACCACTAAGCAAACAAGGCACTTGACTAGGAAACCAAGCGTTTGGAGGTACCAGAAGTCCTCAAGAAAAATGTGTACATTTTTGACATGACATTAGCAAATGTAAAAATAAATCACACATTAGTTAACCTCGGCCCCCGAACCTGGGAGATAGAATACCTCCTGTCCAAAGTTTTTATTTCCTTGCCAGTTTTCTTCCTTTTTTTTTTTTTTTTTTTTTTATTGTGCGCTATTTTTTTTAAAGAATAACTTTAACAGAAAACATTGCAAAAAGATTCAAGAATTAGAATTTGCTCTAACTCTTGTCTTTTGGGGATAAAAGTCAAAACATTTTCACAGGGTCATTTAAGCTCTATAAATTTACAAAATAAGCATGTGAACTTGGAGAAACGTTTGCTGACTTTCACTAGCAGATCAAATGTATTAATGTAGCAATGCATTTGAATGATATTGTGGAGGCCCTGGGGGCGAATTGTCGGCGCTCAGAGGGACGGGTTCTTTGAATCGGGACGGGTGCGGCCGAGGAACGAGGCCAACCTGGGATCCTGGTGACGGACGACAAGCTTGGGTCCTTTAATGTGGACGGGGATTGACCACGGGCCAGCGGTGTCCTTTGAAGCGGAGGGTGCGGGGGAGAAACCAGGCAAGCTTGTGGACGGCAGCAGGCCTGGCTGTGGTAGTCTCACCAGAGATTGGTTAAGTCAAACAAGCTTGACCGTATAGGAGACCGACGGGTATAAAGGGGATGCACTGACGAACACACGGGAGTTAGGGACACAGGGACAGACAGACGGAGAGAGATGTAGGGATAGGACAGAGTTAGGAACATACTGAGGAGACACGAATGTTAGTTTGATAAGATAGTAAAGATGTTGAGGAATTAAACATAACTAGTTTTGCATTCTGACTTGGAGTTCAGTGTTTGGATAATAAGTTTACAAGTGTGTGACCAAATCTTTCACAATTGGTGGCAGCGGTGGGATATAACCTTGCAGCGTCTCTCAGGAGTTGAAATTAGCCTTACAACGTCACGGAAAGTATTGGAGTACAACAGCACGAGACGGAGAGAAGAAATTGTGTGTGTTTGTCAACGATTCAGTAATTGAGGAACAGAGATGGAGGAATATTATCTTAACCAATTAACCTTCAGCGGAAACTCTGACTGGCCACCGTTTATTTCCAAATTTGAAGTGCTTGCAAAATTGTGCAAGTGGAATGAAGAAGAGAAATATAGTAACCTAATACATCAATTAAGGGATGGAGCAGCTGAGTATGTCTTTTCGGATCTAAGTGAAGAAGAAAGAGACACCTATGGAAAATTAAAGGAGGCCCTAGACAACAGATTTAAGGACCGTAGACCACCTGAAGTTTTCCAAATATTATTGGAAAAACGAAAGTTTCTCGACGCCGAATCCGCGGTCGAGTACGCGTGGGACATCAAACGTTTAGTCAACCGGAGTTTCCCAACGGAAGATGAAACAACTCGTGCAGCCATTGGATTCAGACAATTTGTACGGGGACTCCCAGATCAGTTGATGAGGACACAAGTATGACTTATGTCCAATCCTCAAACTGTGGACAAGGCGCGAGAGGTCCTCGACAAAATCCTAGACTTAAGGTACAATATATGTGTGCCAAGACAAAAGTTTGCCTCAGTAGCCACTGACTTATTGGCTAGAGAAGTCAGTTCACAGATAGAGAAGATTGTGGTAGAGCCACTGACAGTGGAAGAATCCACCCAGGATGTGATGGCAGCAGAGCCACTGACGGTGGAAGAACCGAACCGGGATGAGATGGCAGTAGAACCACTGACAATGGGAGAACCGAACCTGGAGGAGATTGCAGTAGAGCCACTGGCAGTGGAAGAATTCAGTCAGGAGGCGATGGCAGTAGAATCACTGACAGTGGAAGAACCGAACCGAGAGGAGATGTCAGTAGAACCACTGACAGTGGAAGAACCGAACCGGGAGGAGATGGCAGTAGAACCACTGGCAGTGGAAGAACCGAAACGGGAGGAGATGGTAGTAGAACCACTGGCAGTGGAAAAATCCAGTCAGGTGGAGATGGCAGTAGAGCCAGTTGAAGAATCGAGCCTGGCGAAAATGGCAGTAGCAATCAGTGTCCAGTTACCAAAACCAATTCTGGTAATTCAACGGGCCAGTACACATTGTGACATTTCGTCTGACATGTCAACTCCTTGTCACAACGGCTTAGCTAACAGCCTAGTGGACATACAAATCATTGAGGGCTAATAATTCCATGATAGTCATTAATTAATATTAAATTTTATATTATTAAAAAAATTCCATGTTAAAAAAATCTTTAAGATTTTACTTTAAAACGAATTTTTTCAATTCAACATAATGTATTTCAAATTTTTCACACTTTTTGTTATTGTATAATTGATAAAATAACCATTAAGCAATTAATTTTTTTGTAGAAACCGAATTCATTTATAAAATCTGAGGCCTTTAATAATAAGATTTAATTTGTAACTTTTGAAAAATTAACGATTTTTTAATCATCAATTGAGATTAAAGCCAAAAAATTAAAATTTATGATGTCATAAGTAGCAATTATTAAATGTTTTTGTTGAAAATCTATAAAAAAAAACGCGAATGTCTCAGTTATATGCTATTTTTTAACCAACGATGCAAAAAAACAACAAAAAAAAAAAAACCTTAACAAGTGTGTTGACATTATTGGGTTCATGTGATGAGCGATGAGCGTGTCTAATTAACAATATAAACAGCCGAGCTCAACAATGTCTCACAGGAAATTAAGGTAATTGGTGTGTACTAAACGGTCTTTGCAAGGGATGACATTATCGGATATCGGAGTTCATTAAGTTTCCACCACTGTAGATTTTTAATGGATCCAGGAACTTTAATCTCCATTTTGTAACGCAGTATTCACAAGAAGAGCTGTCGTTATTGTCTGCCTCTGAGTCATACTCTATTAATGCCATTAGTTTAAAACAATTTTCATTTGGTTTGATAAGTCGTCATTTTCTGTCTCTGAGTCAGACTCTATTAATGCAATTACTTGAAAGCAATTTTCATTTGGTTTGATAAGTAGGCGATGTGAGAACCAGGGTAGGCAAACTATATTAAAATGTTGAAAATTTCCGTCAGTCAATATTTTGAAACTAAAATTTTCGTGTAATCACCAATAATTGGTTCTTATTTATTGGCTACCATTTTTTATTGTCATTTTATCTTTTAAACTTCAAATAAATTGTAAGTGATAGTTCGATTAATCGCTAAATTTTTTAATGATTAATCGATAAATTAATCGTTAATTTCCGCAGCCCTAGTGAAAACCCTACTAACCTTCACATTTTGGTTTGGCTGTTTTGTAACCGAATTTGTTGCTTGATATCCAGATGCAAACACTTGCACTTCCACTTGTTAGTATTTTAAAATGAGCTGATGTTTTGCAGAAACTCCGAATTCTTTTCACATTTTGACTCATATTAATGGTTGAACCACTATCAGATGCTCCTACAATAAAACGTGTGCATACATGAATTACATGATTGTTAAAGTATTTCAAAATCCATATTTTTACCATAGTAACATTCAAGTAAAAGTAACAGAAACAAGCATGTTAATTTAGATACTATTTAAAACTTTTGATACTCTAAAAAAGAATTGAATTGTAAATTAGATATAGCATCTTTTTTTTTAAAGTGCAGAGTTCAGAGATGTTGTCTATTACACACTAATACATCGTTCAGGGTTTTAACATTGTCTGGTTGTTAAAAATGCGTGACAATACGTTTTTAATAAAATTATAAAGTAGATCAAGAGGATGACTTCAATGTTTAGCTACAATTTTATAAACTAATTTGGATACTTCCATCACCCTAAATTGCTGATGTTTTTTTTAAATTTCAAGAACATGGAACATATTCTTGGGAAGCTATTAATAGCAAATACACAAGACATGATAAAACTGGACATTCATAACAAATTGTTCAGATTAATTTTTTTTTTAATTCGCTAAGTAAGGATTTGATAACATCACTTCTCTTGCTGCTTTTACACACATACACACACACACACATAGAGCAATGAAATGTTTTTACAACAATGAAGATTTCTCTCTAGATCTACTTCTCATTTTAAATTTACGACATAATTTGCTAAGATAAAATGGTAGGATAGCTTTTTTTTTTTTTTTTTAGTTCCTGAACCCTTTAAGGAATATTTTTTTAGAAAGTTTTTCATCAAAATCTTCAACAATTAACGCTTTTATTACCCACGTCTAAACTTGGGTTTATTACGGACGACCCTGGTGTATCTTCTAATCAATTAATCAATACATCATAATATAAAGTACCATTATTCACCTAAATTTATCAAATTCGCCACGCAAAGTTTCGAATAATTACGAATAGCACGTATATTTTAAGGCAAAACATTTCAACATATATATAAAAAATAATCATCAATGTTGTGTTATTTTCAAAAACTTAGATTTATTAATTTTTTTTAATATTACTATTTTTAATTTTTTTTTTTTTTTTTTTTTTTTTTTTGTTGTGATCACCAAAAATAAGAAAGTCAAGCGTAAAAATCTCAGAGATATCTTTATGACGATATACATTTTTGATGAGGTCAGATATACGTTGCTTTCCTTCGGAGATCTAACGATTTTCAGAAAAAGATATACATATTCTTTTCTGGGTTTATTATTTGTTCAAAAATAAATTTAGATAGGCTCGAGAGGAAAAACTAGGTACTAAAAGATATTTTTAGTATGATTCGATAATAAAACTGCACTCAGAATGAATATTCCTAAATTGGAATGCTGTTAACAAATGTTTTAAGGCCACTGATCTTTATAAAGAGATAATGAGTGTTCAATTGCCAGCATGTATACTTGACGCATTGCCGCAGAAGTTTATGATTTAATTTATCAATGAAACACTGCTAATAAAAAATAGCAAAAAATCATTTTCAGTTATATATTAAAACAATATTAAATTAGTGAAGTGGACTGCTAGGGGGTAATTACCTTGACAAGACCCCATCGTATCTGAAGTGTTTACAGTTGTTCCTAGAGTAAACAGTTCTGTTAAGGGATCTCTATCTGTCATTGATGGCACGAGCCAATAGCCTATGAAGAAGAAACGAATATCTCTGTAAATGGAAAATCAGTCCAACCTGTTATGAAGTGTGGCCATCATATGGTATGTCTAATTTATGTAGATCAATGTCACTTCCTGAAACATCTGAAGCCTTGTCATTTTTTTAAAATCAGAAATTTTATTTTAAAAAAATGCTTCACATTATTTAAAAAGGTTCATTTTTAGAAGTTAAAAAATTATGACAAATTAGCCATCCACAATATACTGCCGTCCACGTTGATAGCTAATTCTACCCCCCACCCCCAGCAACGCCACTGAGTATACAAACACTTTAAAAATAGATCGTCGGTAAGTTTCTCATATGTTTCATAGCAGTGATGCATTAAATGTTTTTTCAAAGTCAAAATACTCTCAAACTGACTTAAATATAGCAAAGCCAAGTATTTAAAATAACACGTGTTTAATCTATACATATAGTACTAATAACGAACATTTAATCTAAGGCCAGATATATGATTCATGGAGATGCTCATAAAAAAATTATTCAGTATGAATTTAAGAAGTTAGTTGGCTTGAATCTTATTCAAATTACACTCAATAAAAATGTCTTCCATATTGATTTTGTTCTTTTAAATCTGAAGTGCTGGAATACATAAAAGTAGCGAAAATTTTAAAGCGTAATCTACCAACAGAAGCATATGACATTTTAGCTCCAAGATCTTACTCAGATACGCTACAAAGTTTATAGAATGTTTTAATATTTTACACGCCAGACTATTGTTACCTAAAGTACACTCCCTTGTCTGTCTATTGTTATAGAAACTGCAACATTTCGTTGGAGAGTTTCGACACCTAGCAGCACAGTCTTTCAGGGTGTTGTCGTAAAATGTTGATCCTAATTTGTCCATTGTGACACGCTTGTCAACTATTTTCATCAGTGTCGTAATTCTCGTTTCTACTGTTTAGAAATACAGATTTTCATTACATGATACACCACGATTCCTTTTATGGGCTAATTTTACGATCTTATTTTTCTAAATATCGTTTAAAATAATTTTATTATGTTTAACAATAAAGTAAAACTTAGTGTGAATTATCATTTTATTTGCTCTTGAAAAAGATTGGCTTGAGTTAGGTAATCTGAACGTGATTGAGACGTGGTGACGTGGTGGTCGAGAGGTAGCGCTCTCGACTGTCATACCGATGGTCACGGGTTCGAATCCACACGAAGGTGAGGATTTGTTCTCACGGCCTGAGGAGTCCCCGAGTCACCCAGCTCCGAATGGGTACCTAACTAGACAATAGTTAGGCGGCTGGGGTAATGCGTGGAACCCCTATAGCCGTGGCCTGTGACCGCTGCATCACTTGCCAACAGATCATCTCTCATGGTCTGTGGACGCAATTATCTTCTGCATAGAAGGAGCGTCTGTATATCTAAGATAAGATATATATTGATAAATTTCAGGATGATTTATTTACTACACTAATATAGTGAGACAGGGATCGATTGGGCCTAAATTAGGTAACGGTGATGCCCTGAATAATTTGAATGCTAGGCTGCCCTATTTAAAACGTTCTCATTTTAGAATACTCTTTATTTCTAAGTATAAAAAGACTTTTAAGCCCTTGAAATCGTCTCAAAATTGAGATGTCTTCTTACCATCTGTTCCTATTTTAGTACATTTCGTTCCATTCCGCAGTTGGATTGATAGGCATTGGTGCTTTGGGAGAGCTGACCGAGCAGCCATTGCATGCAGGGCCAGAGAAAATACATAACTTCCTTTTATATACTGTCAAACTTGTTGTTTGTTTTGTTGCTTGTTGAATCTAGATAACCATTCTTTAATAAATTCACCATCAGAAAATGGCTTGTTGTATTTGATAAGTTTGTGCTACAACACCAAACTGACCTCTGTTGCAGCACCTTGAATTTTATACTGTTATGTAAACACAGTTTGGTGTTTATTCAGACTTTTTACCTACTCAATGTATATTCTTTTCCTTCCTTCCGATGTTTGATTGTTTCCCAAACTGTCTGCTGATGAGGGCTGTCAATATTGTTGAAAAATGCTGCCCAGGTACCCGTCCAAAATTTGAACGGGCACCCGGGTTACCCATTTGAAATGCCTCAAAATTTTCGTCATTATGCCGACTATTACTACCATTAGCCTTTTACTGCTTTGTTTATTGAGGAAATGCAAATTTTGATGTAATGAGTCAACGATTGTAAAATGATGACATGGAAATACTACTGTAGTACAGTGGTGTAAAAACAATGAACAGAGGGGTGCTAAGGTAATTTTTTTAGCAGAGGGCGGGTGCTAATCGTATGATGACATGGCGGTTTATTTCTTGTTCATAGCTGTAGCTGACAACTGTTTTAATTAACTAAACTTTTCAGGACTTGCCCCTACTTAGTAGACCCATACGCCAGCATTTATTTTTGTAATACAGTAAAGATTGTTCAAATGATTGATATATAATTTTTTTTTAAAAATTAATTTAACCCGCCCCCTATAATATAGCAGGTGTTTATTTCTTTTAAAGTATGGTGCCTACTACTGATGTCTTTTTAAAGTTATATTATTTAAAAATTCCACTTATTCCTGACACAACAAGCAAACACATTTTTTGATAATTTGTATAAACAAATATTTGGTAATCGATTAGTTTAAAAAAACCCGACATTCGTCTTCAATCATAAGTTTCTCTGATGCACTCATAAAAATGTCTTAAGGTTACTTAAAATGTTGCAAAACTAACTAGCAACAAATGTGCTTCAGGCGCATTCCATAATTTATATGATATGAGGGAGGGGTGGCAGTGGCGGATTTAGCTTTGTCTGCGTGGGGGGGGCAGGAGAATTTCAGGGGGTGGCGCAAAAGTTTACTAATAAGAGCATTGGGTAAATAATAGGGCGGTTAAGAATTAATTTCAATTTAATTGTTATCTTTTGGAAAATTAACGATTAATTAATCGTTAATTTTGATTAAAGACAAACATTTTAATGTATGATGTCATAAGCGACACTTATTTAACGCTTTTTTGAAAATCTAAATAACTTTGAAATGTCTCCTTTATAAACCATTTTTTCACCAACAACGCAAAATGACTAGTGAGTTGATATTGACTGATTCAAGTGATGAGCGGGTTTAATTGAAAATACAACCAGCTGAGCTGAGCAATCATTCACATGAAACTGAGTTATGCTCAAAACTGCAAGGAATGACATTGTCGGATATCGGTGTTCATTAATTTTCCACCATTGTGCAGTATTAATGGATTCAAAAACTTTTATCTCCATTTTGTAACGAAGTAATTCGTCAGAAGAGTATATTTATTGATCTAAGAAAGAAACTTAGTTTATGTGAATTTATATAGAGCCCTGAGCCTTATTTAAATTCCTTTCTACGTTAAGCGAAACGATTTATCGTAGATTCAAAGTCAACGTTCTCACCTAGATCACGTTCATTTGACATTACTGCCAATCCAGACAGACGTTCGTTTGTCAATGTTGAGCGCTAATAATTTGGATGATTTTCAATCACTGCTAACAGGAAGATTCAAGTAAATTAGGAAGACCTGACGCCATTCATTTTCAGTCAAGAATGGTAGAAACTCTTTAAGTTGTAGCTCACTAGATAGTGATGTACGTTGTGATGGACATTGTAATGTATACACATTTTTGAAGGGATAATATTCAACGATAACTTCTTCAAGGTTAATCTGTTTGTAAATTTTGCATAAACTTTGAAGATAATCTTTATTTTCTTCCAACATTTGTGATATAATAAAAATAAATAGCTGTGCCCCAAAAGTCATTAAATCGATCATCTATTTATTTTAGAGATGTATCCAAGATAGTGAAGTACGTTTCAGATTCAAAACTAGTAGTTTCTCATTTAACTAACTTATTTCTTCCAACATCGATCAATCGTTTTGCAATTGAAATGTCAGTACTCTTGCACTGCAAGTGGTTTGATAACACGAAAATATCAACCAACTTTTGTACAAATAGCATCAGAAAAAAATATTTTATTATTAAAACAGATAGTCCCATGGCTTCTGTTCTGACACTTCTTTTATGTTATGTTGATTTCCCTGAATTTATATCTTCTAGAGTTGCTAGAATATCAGAGAATGATCCAACAACTGCATCAACTTCATGCTTGTATCAGAGAGTCATTTCAGAGTATTTACTGTTGATTCATATTGAGATGTATGATGTTCCGTTAGAGTGGGTAGACGTGGTAAACTAGACGTTTACTTTCAGATGTGCCCAAAAGAGCAACTAACTGTACATCACTGTTTACATACATTGCTTCGATAGTGACAAAGTTCAAAATATGTGTGCAACAATGAACATAGATGGCATTGGGTGAAAGTTTGAAGGCCACTCTAATTCCTGACATCACAGATGCGCCATCATACGCCTTTCCTCCACATAATGCGATATGAATGTTTCACTTTTGTAATGTGTAATTCCGTTAAAATTTTCTCAGCAAATGCGGATGCAGCATTGCTGTTTAACAAAGTATAAAAGCCTATAAATCTTTCCACAACATTTCCTGATTTTAAAACTGAACGTCCAGTGACATCATATCAATTTTAGATATTATATCAATGGTTGAATCAATAATTAAAGAAAAGAAATGTGAACACTTAACTTCGGTATCAATTGCTGCCGATCATTCAGATGCAAGTTATTAAAGTAAATCAATATGCTCATCATGACTTAAATAAGTTTCGTTTTTCTTTTTAAACTTTAGATGACTGTCCAAAGTGGAAACATAGTTGAATAAAAACTTAACACTTAACGAAAATTTCCAGTATTTCTACAATTACCATCACTAAAGCAAGAATTTTCTCTGTTTACTCTGAATGGCAAACCTTGTTTTACTAAGAACAACGTCACGTCTGTCATTCGTTTCAATACTTCTCTATTCTTTTCCACTTAGCGACGATCCTTACTGACCAAACCAAATATTACAGTTTTGAAATGCGATATTTAGCGAGCCAATATTGTAGTATTGCAGTTTAAAGGTTTCGTGTTTAGCATTTTTTCTGCTCTAGTTACAGCTTTTTTATTGTTCATTCAGGGCGTCTTAAGGGGGCACCATTTTAGACCCAACAGGGGCGCGGGGGGAGCCCGCCCCCCTGCCCTATAGCTAAATCCGCCACTGAGGGATGGGTGAGGGGAGGTTAATTTGTGATGATACATTATTTTTTAAACGATGTATTATTTATTATAATAGCTTTTAGCGATATTCTATTTTAAAATCGTTTTAATATAAAATAAATTCAGTAACACTCGTTAAAGCATTTTATCTTTAAGAGAAATTAATCATGAAACACGTGTTTTGGTGTTTATTAAGAGAGCTAGTATAGATTTAATGAAAACGACATTATGTGGAAGTGTTTACTTACATGCATCAGAAGCTATCAAAAGGAAAAATACCCCACAAACTTTCTGAACCTTAAGAGCCATGACTCCATCAAACGTTTGTAGTTGACCAAACCTGAAAACGGAGGCAAGAAAAAGTTTGACGAATGTGTTTATTAACATGTAGTATTCTTAAGGAGACTTTACTTTTTTTCTAAATAGAAATCTGAAATGTCACGTAATGTTTTCTTCTATCTCTGATTTTTTAAAGTAAGTATGGATTTAATTAGTATTACTTGAAAGACTGAAATATGGAAGTCTACATGCTAAATTAAAATTTAATTTTAAAACGGAATAAAAATTCAACTATTTGGTTATGCATCTTTTCAAAATAAATCTTGAATTAGTAACATATGTTTAGTTGATTGTAGAGTTAAGGTTTTTCATTTTATTTTATCACATGCATATGATAAATAAATTTTGCAAGGATAAAATAATGTTATTTAATTTTAAAATTTGTTTTCAAATTTCATTCACGGGTGACACGAGTTACCGAGTCTTCATACGATGTTTGACGCGGCTTTAATAAGTTTTATATTCTTACCCAACGTGAACAATATTCTATTTAAATAGACTAGCTAACTTCAATATTTTAATTTTTTTTCAGCTTTTCGTTTGAGTTTGAGTCAAAGTGTATAATACAAGCACAAAGATACAGTGATGCTTATTGATCAAGCAGCGCTCACATCTAAAGAATACGCTGTTAAGAAGTATTAAAATATGTATGCTTTAAGCATGAATTTTTTTTTTTCAAATGTTAAAAAAAAAAGTTTTATAATTTATACCAGCTCCCTTTATGCAAGCTGCTTTTTATCATTATTTTTTTTTTGATTAATTAATTATTTTTTTAATTATTTTTTTTTTTAAGAATACACAAAAAACAAATATGGAGTTCCCAAGTTTTTGTTTACAAGAAATTTCTATAAAATAAAATTTATAAATAGTTCACTTAAGTTATTCAGAAAACAACTGAAAAAACAAAAGACATAAGGTAATTACAGTTGTTCGTGTGATTGTCTCATTGTGCACCTATGAAAACTGAAACAATGTTACTATAAATAAGTCAAACATGGGCTTAAATGAATATGTCGACATGTCAATAATTTGTGTCTTTCATTTTGGTTTTTATGTAGCCATGTTGTAAGCAAAATTTTTATAGTAAGGAAAATACCGAATTCGCTATGGAACAAAAAGCTCATAAAAGCCAAATGAAACAATACATTTTTATAATTATAGTTTTCGGTTCAAATATCGATTTAGAAAGTAAGCAAATTTTACATTTCGGATAATATTGGCTATTGTGGCAAGTGCATTAGTGTTAACTTCGACGGGATTGTAAAGCTAGTGAATATTCAACAGACCTTAACTTGGTATATTCATAAAATTCAGTCGGTCACAGTAACATAGACCTTTGACTGGGATCTGAGACAAAGACTCATAATGTTTTTTTTTGTTTTTTTTTTGTTTTTTTTTTTTTGTAACCTTATCTGAACTGTTACAGACGCTCCTTCTAAGAGTATTGCGTACTACGCTTAATTATTGTTTGGTTCTAGTCCTGCATTCTCATTTGAGTGTTAAATGTTCAAATAGTGTTGGTTTTCCTGTTTTTATATTTTTAAAATTTTTTGTTCAGGAAGGAAGACTATTCCACGTACGAATTTCGAACGGGAAGAGCGAGACACTTTATGTGTTTGCTCTTGAATAAGAAAAAAATATTTTTTTTTTTTTAAAAATCCTTATGTCTATTTGTATGTTGTATTGCTGAATTAGATTAAAATTATTTATGTATGATTACTACTTTACTTTTGGTCCTTCTATCATCTAGTGAATCTAGTGGCTCTTTTTTTAATTTGACCCTTCTGAAACCAGTATTCTTTCATTTTGTAATGACGCAAATGAAACAAAAACAAAAGAATATTTTGTTAACTTTAACATAATAGTGTTAAAATATTATTTAAATATCATAAGCGCTACAAACATACACAATAGAATTCAGAATTGATTGTTTAAGTGTGTTAATTAATTTTGTTTAATTCCAAAATATTTTCAGGAATTCTTTAAACATGATTCTATTAAAGAATTAATTGAAATAAAAATGAATTAATACAATATGTTAGCTTCTATTTTAAATTAATCGCTCTTATCTTATCTATCTGTACAGAGGATCCTTGACAGATGATCTGTTGGCAAGTGATGCAGCGTTCATAAGCCAGGGTTATGAAGGTTTCACGCATTACTCAGCCACATAACTAGTGATAGATTCCCATTCCGAACTGAGTTACTCAGGGATGCCCTGGGCCCCGAAAACAAGTCATTGCCTTCGCATGGATTCGAATCCGTTACCATCGTTACACCAGTTTGGCGTGCTGTCACTCGAAAACATAACCCATTTTGGAAAATGCCATCGTAATATCAACATATAAAAAATGGCAACATATTTGGGGTTAATTATAGAACAAATAAAAAATAAAAATAAAAATCCCTTACAGACAATGAAGGTCCATGGGAGCAAGTGAATTAGCGTTCAGAAGTTTCATTGACCACTAGCGAGCATGGGATTGTGTGGTCAGCACAATGCCCCGGGGCCTTGCCAGTACCACGGCTCGAATTCGCGACTCGAGTTCTTGCATCGGTTCGGTAGTCCAGCTCGCTACAGCTTAGACCACCGCGCCCCGACAAATAAATATCCCTTACAGACCATGAAGGTCCATGCGAGCAAGTGAAGTAGCGTTCACATGTTTCATTGACCACTAACGAGAATGGGATTGTGTGGTTAGCACAGTGCCCCGGGGCCATAGACCTTCGCGCCCCTTATAGAATAAAATAGCTTAACATTAATAGATTAATTGTTCTTAAGGACGATACATTCTTATATAGCTCTAGTTACGTTAAATATATCATTTGTTAAAAAAAAATTACTGGCAAAGATTTTAATTTCGTCGCTTCTTAAATAAAAAAAAAATCAAATGAAATTAAACAACCATTACAAAACGAAATTTTTGACTATAAATATCTTATATTTGGGAAATAGCTCAAACGTATTGATTAATACGCACCGCGCAAAATATTAGCATAAACATTTAGAGGCTGGGAAAACTATGTTAAAAATAATACGCACCGCGCGGCAGTCTAGAAAAAACATTACATGCTACATAGAAATACATGCATAGAGATGATATAAAATGCATCACTTTAATTACAATAAATACGATAGATGTGCAATTTTGATTGCACTAGTAGGGAATATATATAGCAATATGGATCCACCCTCCTTTATGCCCATTAAAACTGTTTGCTACCCTTTGATTAGATAACAAGTTGATTTTAGTGGGGGGTGGGGTTATAGGGGAAAACACAACAGAGTTGCGTAATAGATGTACTTCTATATTTATTAACATTACAAATATAATTCAGATTTTTATTTAAAAATATGAAGCGACATCATTTATTTAGACGAATGTTTTAGTTGGTAATCTTCTTCGTAACTAGTTAATTCAATAGGTGTTGCTCTAAATTCAAATAATTAGAGATAAAAAGAAATATACACTAACGGTAGTTTTCAACTTTATTAAATGTTGAAATTTAAAAGAATCTTAACTACGCATTATTGTAACTAAACAGGATGAAGGAAAAATAAACAAAATCTGATATTATATCTTTTCACGTCGACTAATACACGAAGATCTTCTTATTAATTTTGACCAGTGCTTCTCAACTTTTTTACAATGATTGGCATAAAATCGGATTGTTTTATTATACATGTAATCGAAAAAATTATATTTTTTGTCAAGAGCACAATGCTGACATTTATTAGAGGCTGAACATAAGGTTCTTCATTAGCACTGTCAATAGTTTTTGCCAAATTTATATGGAAAAAATCTTTAGACATCGACTATTCCATGCTTCTAGCTTCTGTTTTTGTAACGCCATCGTGTCTGCTATTGTAATGCAAGAGGCAACTCTTCCAGTCATATAGAAAATGGGCTCATTCAAATTAGGAAAAGATATCAATCAAGTAAGAAAACCTCGTTGTCAAATTTTCGAAATAGTTGACAACAATCAGGTTTTTAAATCACTTATTTTAGCTTCACCGTCGGCTCTCTTTCTCTCTCTCTCTCTCTCTCTCTCTCTCTCTCTCTCTCTCTCTCTCTCTCTCTCTCTCTCTCTCTCTCTTGGTCGATCCGTCGCGTCGTCAATCGGGGCGGCGGAAAAACAAAAGCCATAAATGACCAACGTCCCGTGATGCTATCGAGCTGAAATTTTGCACACAGATTCGTGTCACCTAACAATACATTGTATAAAATGTCAGAACGATCGAATGAACCGTAAAAAAATTATAGCACTTTTAGTTTATTTATACATACATGTACAATAGCCGTCTATTTTGTTTTACCTGCACGAGTTTGCCGAGCTCACTCCAACGATCGGTTACTACCTCGCATATGGGAATTAAGTCACTTTCAGTCTGTAAATGTTTTATTATAATCAATAATATTAGTTCTGCCTCATATATTAGGGATTTATAGTAAAAAAGCTTTTGTTTTTACGGGGTTGTTTATTTCTACTTTATAAATATCTCGCGCTCTCTAAGCAATTCAAAGTGTCTTGAAAGTGCTATGACTCAAGAAATCCAACGCACATCATCATGGGCTGTTTGTGTTCAGTACCCTTTCCGTCACATGTAGCCCAAAAAATCATGAATACACCCAGACTTGGTTCAAAATTTTTACCACGGCACTTATGTCGTTTTCAGTTCACATCGATTTGGTGACTCAAACTTAACGATGAATAAAAGAGTTTTTTAAAGTTTTTTTAATTTTTAATTCAGAATGCTTGTTTGTCATGGCCGCAGCACCAGTCGTACACACACACAAACACAATATTTAATTGCCATACGACATTTAGTAAAAATATAATCATGTATGCCCATAAATATTTCATAACTTGGAGGATTAATGTTATAATGAAATGGAAAACAATTACATGTCCTCCAAATAACACTTACTTTGGTATCGTACATAAACTATCGAGATGAATAAATCAGATATGTATTTGGATTCATGGAGCTACAAATTAAAATATTTAGCTTGCTTCAGGTGATACATTTGACCAGTGGTTCCCAAAGTGGTCCGTATGGACCCCCAGGGGTCCGCGGAACCATTTCAGGGGGTCCGTGGAATATTAAAATTAATTTTGGGGTCCCAGAACACCGTCAGGGGGTCCGCGCAAGGTTTATTTTAAATAATAAAACCGATAAATGTTTTTATTATTATTGACATTAAAATAAATAATTATAAATTATTTCAGTAGATAAAAAAGGCGAAACGCTATTTGCTGATTTTTTTTTTAAAAGATGAGGTTAAAGAAATATCCTTGATTTTCTGGCATACCTAAAACAAGCTTTATCCAAATGTATTTCCAGTACATTGTGTCATTCATCGACATCATTTATTCGCAAAAAAATCTAGGGAAAGTTTGCATGGATCACTTTATTATTTTATTAGAACAGGTAATAAAATAAATAGGAATTGCTTCAATTAGAGATTAGTTCCTCAATATTGTTTAAAAATGAAGAAAACTATGATGGTTTACTTATTCGGCCTGCAGTACGTTGGTTCTAAAAAAGTGCATATTTAATTCAAGTTTATGCTCTCGGTGATTCAGTGTCCGAGTTCCTGGAAAAATCAAATACAATGATTAGCAACAGAATTAACTCAAAAACGACATGCCCCTTATGAATTATTTATTAATCCAACTTTAACGAAACAAATAATTTGATACTAAAAGCGTTATATCTGAGTTTGATGCAAAACTTTTTCTGTGCAAACAACACTTAGGAACAGTTTTAAATTTCTTAGAAATTTCAAAATAGAGATAAAGATTTGCTGGCTTACTGCAAACATTTAATGGCTCTTCATGCAGACCTCAGACCTTAACCAAAGATTTGAAGAAATTATTCACTTGTATATTCTAAAATGGCAGTTGAACCCTTTTGCGCGTGGACAAATTCATATCCCAAACACAGTTGAACAAAGATACCACAAATTCTTGATACAAAGGTCAGATCCCAATTTTATAACTTGCATTATGGGTTATTTTACTGCCAATATTTAGGCACCGCATTATGGTTTTTTATATGGGCAGCTCAGTGGTAGGACGAAAATTGCTGTGTACCAGGCCTGCGTGATCAGCAATTCCTTTATGGTGGCGATTGCTGAATGACCTACGCCAAGCAAATAAAGATCCTTAACATTTTCTATTTATGAAGCTTCCGTAGAATTCTAAATATCAAGTGGCAGGATAAAATCCCCAATGTGGAGGTACTCAGAAGGAGCCATATGCTGAGTATGCACTCAATCCTGAGTGAGAGGTGCCTGCGGTGGTTGGGCCATGTCCGCAGGATGAGCTCGGAGTGTATTCCAAGAGTCCTGCTTTACGGTGAGCTGGCAACTTGTATGAGGAAAAGAGGTCGCCCCTGTCTGCCCTTCAAGATCGTCTGCAAGAAAGACATGTCACTGGCGCAGATAGACCATAAAATGTGGGAGACCATTGCCGGGGAGAGCACACTCTGGCGAGGCAAATTATCGTGAGGGCATTCAAGTTGCGGAAGCATCCCTCACAGCTAGGGGTGAAGAGAGAAGGGCCAGGAGAAAGGGGAAGGGGGCAGAAGTTCAGGAGTCAACGCCATCGTCCCTTGAGGACGGACGGATGCCATATTTATATGGGTAATTGCACATAATTTTTACTGCTTTCATGTCTTCCTATTTGGTAGAACAAAGATTCAGTGACGTTGTGAATCTCAACATTTAAAAAAAACAAGAGAAAATGACTAGAAGTGGATATTCTTCTTCTTCTGCGCTCTCAATTATTGAGTTTTGCGTGCCACGAGTTTTGCGCCAATTGGCCCGTGGTCTTCGACTTCAGCCTGCTGTATTTTCTGGATTTGCTTCCATAGCCTTTGGTCAGCCAAGACCATCTGCAAGGCAGCAGTTGGTTTTTGGCAAGTGATGCAGCGTTCACATGCCACGGCTAAGGGTTCCACGCATTACCCCGCCACTTTTCACCCATTTGGGGCTGGGTGGGTCTCGGGGACGCCCTAGGCCCGGGAACGGGTCCTTGGCTTCCCATGGATTCGAACTCGTGACCATCGGAGCAACAGTCGAGCGCGCTTGCCACTCGACCACCGCGGCCCCTAGAAGTGGATGCTCATTGAGATCTCCAGTCCCTACTCACAAACATTGAGTCGGTCATAAAAACACTCATAAAATCTCATCACGTCAATCCAAGTTATTATTTGTTGTCAATTTTATTTTAAACAAAAGACATTTTCAAAACATACCATACTTCTTCATCAAAATGTTGTTTTTTAAATTGTAATTTTGTTACTATGTTGTTTTTTTGTTTTTTTGTTTGTTTTTTTTTTTGTGTTTTTTTTTGTTTTTTTTGTTTTTTTTGATCGGGGGTCCGTGTGGAAGTTTTGACTATAAAAGGGGTCCGTGGGTCAAAAAAGTTTGGGAACCACTGCATTAGACGATGACTCAAGCTACTGTTTCATTTGAGAGTAGTTCTTAATCAATTTTCCCACTAAGGTTCGTTGGTCCGTGTGTGAAGTGTAAAAACTCGTGTGCATAAAAACGCATGTGCATAAAAACTCGTGTGTATAAAAACTCGTGTGTATAAAAACTCGTGTGTATAAAAATTTGTGTGTATAAAAATTCATGTGTATAAAAACTCAAGTGTATAAAAACTGGTGAGCAATGTTGCTTAGCATTTATTTCTTATTCCATATTTTACAAATTTTCTGCGTGGTAATTCTAAAATGCTGCGGGACATCTATCAAATATATGCTTAACGAGAATATTAATCCTGATACTTTCTTTGCTTTAGTTTTATATACATTTTAAAAATAATTTTAGTGCCTCCTCATACGAGTGACTATCGGTTATATTTGGGTTAATTTCCTCGGAAAATTATAATGCTACCTGAAATATATGTCGCAATGCCTAAGTAGTTGTTCGTGATAATCACATAATACCCTTCGTGGCTTTTTAATCAGCATGCATCTTCTCGGTGAGCTCATTAAGTTTTGATCTATTGTTTTTATATTGGACAATGATTAATTTTTATTTCCTTTGTTAACACCTTCAGCAGACCAGCGACTGATGGCTCAAGGACCGGCACTAGTTCGCGGACCACCACTTCCAGAATAACTGATTTACACTGAATAAAGCTAGGAGCATCTGTAACATATAAGATAAGCTAAGTTTTTCCAGAAGGTTAAAGAAGGTTGTTCTTGTTGTTTTGTTTTTGTTTTTTTTTAAGAAAGAAAAGAATGGTATGTGAGCATGATAAACATAACACTATTGCTCAAATGTAATTAAAGTACGAGTAACTTTTTCATTGTTTTATCTCTTGCGCTTTTTGCAATTGTTTTGTCACATAGTAACGAACTCCCAATGGCTAGTTTCCACTTCATGAATCATGCAATTTCATTCCGCTTTGATTATTGTAACTATAACTTTATCAATGTGAAAAAATGTTTTGACTGTTATAGTGCGCTCTCTTCTCAAAATAATTTAAATTTGTAGAATATTCAAAATTTGGAAATGTCACTGGGAATTTCTTTTATTCTTTTCAGTTTTAAAAGATTTATTGTGACCTACATAGATAAAAAGTCAATGTCGCTAGCAATAGAAGCTTACAACTTACAACTAACAAATCGTTTCTTTGCCAACGCATATGAATTTCACATAGATATAAAATCTAATGCAATTTTTACAATACTTAGGAAAAGACCGGGTAGTATTTTTAAGAAAAAAAATCTAAGTCCATAAAGTGGAGATATAAATTGGTTTATTATTGTTTTCATAATTTTAAAAGGCATATTATTTATTTATTTTTAAATAATTATGCAAATAAATTCCCTATTTTGCATCATTAAATTTGAATAATGGGATTGGGGAAGCTAAAGAAAGTTATTTATAGCGCATCTAAGCTCTTACAAAAGAAATATGAAATAAGAGGTCATACATTTTTTTCATTGAAAAAACTGCCTCTTCATTTTCTAAAATCACTTTATTATCAGCGCCGGAAACAAAAATATTTTTTATATAAATTGTATACAAAAACATAAATATTATTTTTCTATCAAATAAATAAAATATCGGCTTATTTCTTTTAACGACCTCCCTTCACTGTCCATCACTGTTCATTATTCTTAATCACTAGTTTAAACGCAATGTGTATTCATCTCACAAATGTAACTTTTTACATCTGCACATCCAAGGTCATCGAGACTGGCTTGTGCTCGGATGTAGGCAAGGCATCTTGTGTCGAGACCTTTCTCTGATAAATCTGTAATAAAATAATAATTTCAGTTTGAAGTGTATGTCTTAAAAAGCAGTAAAGATATTGAAAAAGTACAAATATTTAACAAGATTTTATACTTCAATAAAATACATTTTAAAAAAAATTAACATTTAAAGTTATTTGAATATAATCAATTTTTTTAAAAAACAACTACATATTATATGCTAACTATATTCAAAAAGCTTACTATATATTATATCTTTTAAACATGTCAATTTTTATAAACAAATATTATGATCTATTTGTCATAAAATGATAAACTTGAAATATATATATCTTAAATGGTAAGGCCATTTATTATGACTGATTCTTAAAGATTGTAATAACATTCTTATATCAGCAGCAGTGAAAGATAGTTTGTGTAGTTCTAAATGATTAAAATTTAAAACATTTCAAAGTAGTTAGAAGCATGAAAACAATTATATTGATTACCATCGCTTTTTGTTAAATCATCTTCACCCAAAATAAGTTATAGAGAAACTAATATCAATAAATAGTTAATAAAATTCAGAGGACTTTGTTAATTTGAGAGAGCTTTTAAACATCACAGCCTTACGATCCAACTACACTATTATGGGGCAGTGAGTGCTATAGAAGAAAGAAATCATCATAATTATTTAGTTTACAGGAGTTATAGTTTTTCTGACAGAAATCCTTGTTGGGTTCAGGAAGAGTTTACACTTACCTTTAAAAGGAATGGTAAGATTATTGATCTCAGCTGTTGAATTATCATCAGCCCATCTATATGTTCCCTTTTTGTCCCTGACGTCTAGTCCCACCCAGAATTCGGAAGAGTAATTGGCAGAGATGTTCAAAAAAATGTTGGTTTTGTCCACTGTTTTAATTGTGTACAAACTCGCTCCCAAAGCTATTGAGAGATAAGACAAAGGTTTATCATAGCAATTATGCAGCGAATATTTCTAAAAAAAAAAAATAATTTAAAAAGTACAGATAAATTAGAAATATGTATTTCAAAAGTAGACATTTTTCAGTATTGAGTCCTATATTAAATTTTTAATAAAATTTTGTTTTTAAATTTAATCAAAATTATATATTTTTTAAAAACACCACTAACTTTCACAAAGTGGTTTTGCGTCTTTGTAATAACCGCAATAGTTGAATATCTTGACACAAACATTTGCACTGCCACTTGTTAGTATTTTAAATAACTCCGGATTCTGTTAACATTTTGACTTATATTTACGGCTGATCCACTATTAAATGTTGCTAAAATAAAACCCGTGAGTACATAAGAAACATAGTAGTGAAAGTTAATTCCAACTATATATTTTTTAACAAAATAACATGCAAGTAAAGAACATAGTAGTGAAAGTTAATTTAAACTATTTATATTTTTAACAAAATAACATACAAGTAAAGAAATATTATGTCAGGATATGTACTAACATTCAGTTAAATACAACATGTGTTATATTGAAGTAAGTTTTATTATGTTATAATAAAGCATCATTTTCAAATTACCCAGTTCCGAGAAGTTGTATATTACATTCTTATGTAGGACAGGAGTTCAACATGAGGAGAATGTAATTGTTGAACTCCTCTATATATCTATTATAAAATGCGCCTAAGCGCGTCCGTCAGTCAGTGTGTGTGAAGCCCCTATTTCCCGCAACTCTTGATTACTTTTTTAAAATTGAAAATATAGACGTAAAATCATAATAATATTGGTTTTAAGATTAAACGAGCGTGTGGTTTTGCGCGCTGTAAAAAAAAAAAAATGAAATGGCGTCATTAAGCTTTTATTATATTAATTTATTTGATGTTACTTTTTATGTTGATAATCCGAGTGTGTGAATAAGCATGTGTGCGAGTGTGTTCTTATGTGTGTATGTGTGTGTGCGGCTGTGTGTGCGTGTGACTGTGTGTTTGTATTAGTTGTGAAATAACAATTTATTTCATACATTGCTAAAAGTGAAATTAAATATTGAAAAGACGTTACCAGGTAATGGTTTATGTTTAGTTAAAATTATGCGCTGGATTATGAAAAATTCCGTTAATTTTATGAACAGAAGTTTCTGCCGATGCGTTCTTCGTGGGTACTTGATTAAAAGTCATTGAATGTGACTTAAAAAACTGTTAATGAGAAGATCAATCTCCAATCATTTTTTTCAGAGATGGTTTTACTTTATGTTTCATTTTAGAAGAAATGAGCCCTTGCGCATTAGTTGGACGAATAAATTGCCACAATGGAAAATAAACAGGGAAAAGAACTTATAGTCGCTATTGAAATTGCATTATTTATTGTTATAATATGTAATTGGGTACGATTGAGGCTAAAATGCGCATATTTATATTTAAAGAAAATGGAACACTTCTAAAATTGTATTTTACAATAATAAAATCACACGAAGATGGGTCGAACTAATTTCTCTTAGTCACTGTTAAATAACTATAGAAATAAATGTGAAGAAATTATTTAATTGCAGACGAAATATCAATTTTACATTTTAATATAAGCTTTTATACATCTACGTATATAATCGGATGGAGGCAAATTTTATACGGGCTTATAAAAAGTCAAAATTACAGAAAATGAAATTTCTTAATAGAAAAATTAACACGGCACCGCTTTTGAAGCATTTAACAAGTGATTTATCTTAAAAACAATTGCAAATATTTGTAAGGAGGAAGATATATTTCTTTTAGGTGCTTACTTAATACAAGTAAGTGTTTTGGCTCGATTTCATTATAACTGACATTAAGGAAATTCATATGGAAAGTAAACGCTCAGGGATTTTAAATAATAAAATGGTACGTGAATAAGCGTTTATACACTGTTGTAAGAGTGGGGTTAAATAGCGGAATTGTAATTTTTATAAAAAGGGGCAACTTTGTGAACTATTTGAAGGATGCTTTTCATTTCTTGGATCATGAGTTTATAATATTGCCGAGCCCTGACAGGCACTATTTCTTAGCCACTGATAATATCCTTAATGCAAAGATTAAGAAAACCAGCAGTGTAAAATTTTAACCCAAACCTTGCTATTCAACGTGTTTTTTTAAAAGCAAATAGACAATATTAAAAAAACCTCCCCAACCCTACGCATCCAAATCAAATAAGTATTAAACAGCTCAATCAAAATACATTTAATTGACCTAAATAAAGGTCATGTATAAACAGTAAAGGAATGGATGTTGTTGATTAATTGGTAGAGGAATTAAAAAGCTTATTTTAAAAAAGACTTATTGCTAGAATAATGAAACATTATGGTACGTGCTTTGTTTAAAACTGTAAAGTTTTCTATTGGTGCAAGTTTGTGTGTGTGTGGGGGGGGGAGGGGCTATGTGCGTATGTGTGTGTGATTTGGTTATTTCTATGTCTGCTAATGTTGTGCCTCTAACATGAAAACCCGTATTCTTCTTAAACCACTCATATTTGTTTGATTTTACGTCTTATAATTGTTTTCTTTATTGCAATATATTATCGGAAAAATTATATTGCAAGCTGATATGATTTTTTGATAAACCAGTGAACTTTATGCAGGCAAATAACAACATTAAATCCCTAAAAAATATATAGAAATAGAAAGAATTACGGACACTTCGACCCCGGACAGTTTAAACCTGCCAATTCGACCACACAACGTTTCGTCCCCAGGACTTTTCGACCCCAGGAGGTTTCAACCCCAGGAGGTTTCGACCCCGGTCGGTTCGACCACGGATGGTTCGACCCCTTTCTATTTACACCGTAGAAATTATTATTATTGTTTTTTTTTGTATATAAACTTTTTAAAATTTAGTTTTTGATATAAAGATAATTCAGCATAATATTATTATGCATTAAAAATTAAATTCAGTTTGAAATAGTTATTTGTAAAGTGTACAGAAATATCACGGGTATTACGACTTATAAATAGGATTTAGCATAAGAAATTGCGTGTTATGTCGAAAAAACACACTGACAACAACTCATTTTGTGCCAAACTGTTTTGAGTTTATTAGATGAATAGTATACAACGGGAATAAAGATTCATTATAAAACGAATTGTTACTATTAGAAAAAATGTGCGGGAATATATACTGATTGACATAAAATTTATAAGGAGATCACTTTCTCACCATTTTCTTAAAAAGCATCATTGCTCTTATGTTGTTGTTTTTTTTCACTTTAAAGGAACATGTGCCTTGAAAACAATTAAACCATATTTTCCACTCTCCCCAAACCACAATATTCACAAATATAATCTTGCTAAAAATATCATATTCGTGTTGAACTAATTTCATGCTTAGACTATAAATAAAATGGGTGTTTAGCGAGCTATTTCTAAGAACCAAGGAAATCATGTGGAAAGATATTGTTTTCATGTTTTGATTCACGTGAAAAGAAAGTGAGCCTTGCCCGTTAGATTTGTGTAACTGTTAACGACATTTGTTATTCTGATAGAGTATATAGCATGCGTTATTAAAGGGGTTCGAACATGGTGAAAAAAAACCCCATCAATCGATCTGAATTGAAGGATGTGGTTGAGAAGGCCATGGCCCTACATGAACTATAGCTGGAAGGATGTGGTGGAGCAAGCCAGGGCCCTACATGGGCTGTAGAGCCACAGATGATAATGATGATGCTTTATTAAAGAAGAAATACCAACATTGATGGGTAATATTTAAATTAATAATATTTTTATTTTTCTCGACACACATATCGTTGTTTTTATTAAGAAGGGGTTTGATTTATCACTACCCTAATTTCCAGATGCGTTTACATTCATTTTTAAGGAGAATTTGAGACCCAAAACCAAANTATATCCTTTCGTGGATTTTCTTTCTACACTAACTATAACAAATGTTTCTATTTTGGAAAAAATGATAAATATTACAAGCACGTTTAATTATTGCTTTGTATCGAAATGTGTATACGCTGTGAAGAAGACACATTTAATTCTTACCTAAGATTTCATATATAATTAAACTATTTTTTATAAGAGTTTACGTAATTAAATAGAAGTTGGGATTAACTCTTATAAAAAATAGTTTAATCATATATGAAATCTTAGGTAAGAATTAAATGTTTTGAGCATTGTGAGCAAGTAAACGCCAATGATGATAAATACATTGTATATTATTATCAAGGAGTTCTCCAGTTTTTATTGCTCCTTGATTATTATGTATACGTAATTAAATAGAAGTTGGGATTTACATAATAATCAAGGAGCAATAAAGACAGGAGAACTCCTTGATAATAATATACAATGTATTTATCATCATTGGCGTTTACTTGCTCACAATGCTCAAAACCCATCACATAAATTCAAACTAGATTAATTTTAGTGGAATCATTCTCTATGTGGAGAATATTATATACCATATAAATTTGTTACATTATTTCTACGCAGATTTAGCTCATGCAATGAAAGGGAAATTTTAGGTCACAGTTACTAGTGAAATTCAAGACAAAAGAATATCAAGTCTTAATTTTAAAAGTGAATACAAAATTTTGAAAATGTCCTTGTCTGTATAAAGAAATCGAAATTTTTACTTGATATATAGTGATAAAACATTATGAAATTGTTTATTGAAGAAACACTGCAAATGATTTTTTTTTCAAATCCCTTATTATATTAGCTTCATCGCTTGTGGGCTCGCTGTCGGTCGGGCGAAAAACATAAGACAATGATGACCCACTTCCTCGTAATGCTATCGAACTGAAATTTAGCACATCGACTGTGGTACCTAACAATGTATTGTGTCAAATTTTCAGATCGATCGAGTGTATAGTACATACATTAATGCACTTTTAGTTTATCTCTATATAACACATTAAATCTTGTTTTAGATTTGGCCTCAACAGGTTACAGGTTTCACTCCTGCCTTCGATGTCACAGGGGTCTGTCACGTTCTATCGAGTGAAGCGTATTATATTAAATTAATTATTAATTAGTAAAGCGAACTGACATAGAGCAACTACCCTGACAAGATCCCATGGTATCTGAAGTGCTCATAGTTATTACGAGAGGGAACAAATCTGTCAATAGATCTCGAGTAGTCGTTGATGGCAAGAGCCAATAACCTTTAAAGAAAAATAATATAAGACATAGTTTTAAAATGGCAAATCCGAATGACGCACGTGAGGGGAAAAAATGCGGTGCTTCTCTTTGAATTTCAGCTGATTTTTTTTTTTTCAATTTTGCAAAATAAGATAGTGAGTATTAATTTTATCCAGTGTCAAATAATTAACGAGATAATTGAATTTGTCAAAATGCGACAGTCTGAACTTAAAGTTACGTAAAAAAAGTTTACAAGCCATATAGGCATTACCTAATGTGCATTCACGTGTATGTCTTTTGTAATAGAAACTGCAACATTTCGTTGGGGAGTTTCGACACCTAGCTGCGCAGTCTTTTAGAGTTATATCGTAAATGGTTGATCCTAATTTTTCCAGTATGACACGCTGATCGACTATTTTCATCAGTGTTGTAATTCTTGTTTCTACAGTTTAAAAAAGGATTACTGAGACGGCATGGTGCATTTCATATGCTAATATATGAGATTATATTGTTTTAATTATTAAAACCTGTAAAATAACTTGCAGTGTCTGAGCCATGCGACCAACCGACCATGCCGAAAAAAACTTTGGATCGATTTTTACCCAACTTTCTCGCAAGCTAGCGAGGTGAAATTTTGCAGGCAGACTCATACTAATGACAAAAATGATGTGTCAAAATTTCAAAACGATTGAATGAACAGTAATTGAGTTATTGAATTTTTTTTTTTATTTATCTCTTCATATCATGTCAATTTTTTTTGATATAGTGTTGTGGTGCGTAATATGTTCAACAACCTTTCATGTCACGCAATAAGGTGCGCATTACATTGACATTACTTTTTAAAAATATATTCACGATCTGTGCGCATTATATTGAACACGTTTTACGAGAAATAACTAGAATTTTGTATTTTCGAATTGTTTTGCCCTCATAATGAACATCATTATAGTTTTGTCTCGTATATAAAGGATTTATAGTGAAAATCTTAGTTTTTGTACGGGTTTTTTTATCGTTTAAATGAATTGCATTATGTTCAACAACAAAATATAACAGAAATATTCCACCATAGCTTGACTGCCCCACTGGAATGACCAACTCAATAACGCAAGCATAAGTAAAAAAATAATAAGCAAGACGTTGAAAGACGTTAAACTTCTATTAGCAGGCTGGAAAGTCCAATATACTATTCTGGAAATCAATTCTGATCCTTCATAGACAAAGAATATGACAATGACAGCAATAACCGATAAATAAATTTTCTAAATTCGGCATCGACATCGCAAGCCTGCGGAGACACATCTGGTTGACATTGGCAAAACAATCCGGGCAAAATATCCGTTTATCTGGCAAGGACTTCCCTCAGACACACAGAGGCAGCAAGGTGTTGTTTTTGCCATACATATAAAATTAAATCATTTCGTATATTGAGCTGACGATACATGGCACTGAAAGGATACGCGGCCTTAATCTATCAACATTCTCGGGTGCAGCACTAATTCTCAGCCAGTAAGCACCAACTTTCTGATCCTAATCATAAGAAAACTTCTACAAAACTGTGGATTTCGGCGTTGCAAATATCCCCCACATGATGAGAGTCTATCCCTCCTCGGTGACTTCAATGCCAGAGTAGGCGCATACCACAAAGCCTGGTCTACAACTATTGGTTCCTATAGCATTGGCAGCGGGACAGTACTCATAGCCTGTTTGTAACTAACACCGTGATAAGCAATTTCAGAGGATCAATTTCTGACGGTCTAAAATGCGCACGGTCTCTCCAACTGCCGAAGAAAGGGGGAAGGAGACATCACCATCTTTCCTTGAAGAAGGGGGTTTCTGTTTATAAGTGGGTTTATGTAGAAATGTCATAAAATATTATCTTTAAAAGTTCATAAATGCTATGATATATTTAAAGGTAATTCGTCTCCTTTCACGCCCTCTTTTTTTTACATAAATTTAAGGACATACATTAAAGCATTTATCTTTACGTAAAAACAATATAAAATATAGTTAATTGATGTTTTGAGTTTTTATTAATCAAAATTTTATAAACTCAATTAAAATAAAATCATTTTTAAAAACTATTTACTTACAGGCATCACAAGGTACCAAAAGGAAACAAATCACACAAAATTCCAGAACCTTATGAGCCATGACTTCCTTCAATGTCACCACCAAGTGATCATATTCGGGAAAAGGGATAAATCTGAATTGTCACCTTTTTACTAATTTAATAGAGCGTGATGGAAATGAATGTTGGTTATAAGACTGACATTTTTATCAATTCTTAGTTACATTTTTTTATTTAAAAAGAGTAAACATTTACGCTAATGTCGGCTGTTTGTTTTATTTAAAACACGTTAACAAGACATGTGTATTTAAAGATATTCAATGTAAAGGAATAATATAAGTTTAGGTTTAGGATATATATATCGTTTTTTAAAATATATATATATATATATANTATATTAATATTTAAAAAAACTATAATTTATTTTCAAAATACATATACGGTTAAAACAGAAGACAAAGTGTTGACACGTACATCTATTATCAGATAAAAAGTTTTATGCTCTTCCGCAATTTAAACCATATTCTATTTAAATAGATCCGCTAGCATAGAAAAGGATTAGTTTTTTACACTTGTAAGAGTATACATTTACTTGCATTTTTTCGTATCCTATCACCTAAAACTAAGTGAATAATAAAAGCCAACAAAAACAATGCCATTGATTTTTCAGCGTTCACAAATAGATTAAGTCGTTAGGAAATTCTAAAAAAAAGCATGTATCAGCATGAGCAACATTGTTATTATAATTTTTAACAAAATAGATTCGTAATAACGAAAAGTTGGCTTTATATGCAGCTCCAGTAGTTCGTTTTAAATATTTACAAAGAACAAAACATGCCTTAAACCGGGTTGTTAGGTAAAGACACTAAATGAAATAAAAGTTCAAAATACTTTTCATGTCATGCGTGTTGATTTGAGCTAGTCGTTGGTTTTTCTGAATTACAGGAGCGATAAGTCTTTTAAGTCCTGTAAGCGATTGTTCCATTGTTAACTATTAAAACAGAGTTTTTAATATTTGTTAGTGAAGATAGGATTGAAAATGCATGTCTTTTTTCTATAACAATGCTGAATACAGAATTTGTATTGTATGTTAAACTCACATCTGGCTACAGCAAAATAAACTCCGTATGATTAAAATTATGTTAATGTATGCAAGCTAATGATGCATAACAAGAAATCATTTTTCTCAATTTAAGAATGAAGTAATTCATATTATTTATGTTGTTTGTTATGGTTTTCCATAGCAATATCGATATTTATCCGTCCATACATGATAACACGATGTGTTACCTTTTAAGACGTTTTTGTAAATAAAAACAATTACATATTAGGTGTACTCCTAGAACTATACTTTATCTTAAAAGCTAGAGGCATTCGAGGTGTTAATACCTCAAAAGTTGACAGCATGTAAGTGGTTTCACCATGACATTGGAACAAAATTCGTAGATCACACCATTTGACTTTTGTCAGAATGTCACAGGGACAAATGTCATGGCTCTAATCATCTCATGGTAGATCACATCTCAGTAATATTGCTAAGTCAAGGGGAGAGCCATTCTTTGGATCATACCATCTTGATTGGGACACCATATCACGGTGACCACATTTCATGGATCACACCATGGCATGGTAGACACCATCTCAATGGTGACAATATGTCATAGTGGTCCAATTTTATAATCACATTATCTCAGTGATACACCATTCCTGGTGGTCACATTATCTCAGTGACACACTATATCTGGTTGTCAAATTATCTCAGTGATACACCTTGTCTGGTGGTCACATTATCTCAGCGACACACTATATCTGGTTGTCACATTATCTCAGTGATACACCTTGTCTGGTGGTCACATTATCTCAGTGACACACTATATCTGGTTGTCACATTATCTCAGTGATACACCATGCCTTGTGGTCACATTATCTCAGTGGTACACCTTGTCTGGTGGTCCCATTATCTCAGTGATACACCATGTCTGGTGGTCCCATTATCTCAGTGATACACCATGTCTGGTGGTCACATTATCTCAGTGATACAATATGTCTGGTGGTCACATTATCTCTGTGATACACCATGTCTGGTGGTCACATTATCTTAGTGACACACTATATCTGGTTGTCACATTATCTCAGTGATACACCATGCCTGGTGGTCACATTATCTCAGTGATACACCTTGTCTGGTGGTCACATTATCTCAGTGATACACCATGTCTGGTGGTCACATTATCTCAGTGACACACTATATCTGGTTGTCACATTATCTCAGTGACACACTATATCTGGTTGTCACATTATCTCAGTGATACACTATGTCTGGTGGTCACATTATCTCAGTGATACACCATGCCTGGTGGTCACATTATCTCTGTGATACACCATGCCTGGTGGTCACATTATCTCAGTTATACACCATGCCTGGTGGTCACAGTATCTCAGTGATACACCTTGTCTGGTGGTCACATTATCTCAGTGATACACTATGTCTGGTGGTCCCATTATCTCAGTGATACACCATGTCTGGTGGTCCCATTATCTCAGTGATACAATATGTCTGGTGGTCACATTATCTCAGTGATACAATGTGTCTGGTGGTCACATTATCTCACTGATACAATATGTCTGGTGGTCACATTATCTCAGTGATACACCATGCCTGGTGGTCACATTATCTCAGTGACACACTATATCTGGTTGTCACATTATCTCAGTGATACACCATGCCTGGTGGTCACATGATCTCAGTGATACACCTTGTCTGGTGGTCCCATTATCTCAGTGATACACCATGTCTGGTGGTCACATTATCTCAGTGACACACTATATCTGGTTGTCACATTATCTCAGTGACACACTATATCTGGTTGTCACATTATCTCAGTGATACACCATGTCTGGTGGTCACATTATCTCAGTGATACACCATGCCTGGTGGTCACATTATCTCTGTGATACACCATGCCTGGTGGTCACATTATCTCATTGATACACCATGCCTGGTGGTCACATTATCTCAGTGATACACCTTGTCTGGTGGTCACATTATCTTAGTGATACACCATGTCTGGTGGTCCCATTATCTCAGTGATACACCATGTCTGGCGGTCCCATTATCTCAGTGATACACCATGTCTGGTGGTCCCATTATCTCAGTGATACACCATGTCTGGTGGTCCCATTATCTCAGTGATACACCACGTCTGGTGGTCCCATTATCTCAGTGATACACCATGTCTGGTGGTCACATTATCGCAGTGATACAATATGTCTGGTGGTCACATTATCTCAGTTATACAATATGTCTGGTGGTCACATTATCTCAGTGATACAATATGTCTGGTGGTCACATTATCTCAGTGATACAATATGTCTGGTGGTCACATTATCTCAGTGATACACCATGTCTGGTGGTCACATTATCTCAGTGACACACTATATCTGGTTGTCACATTATCTCAGTGATACACCATGTCTGGTGGTCTTCATCTCATGGATCACACAATCAATGAAATAACCTGCTTGAAATTTTAAAAACTGAAGTTTTACTTGACAAATATACATTGCGTATGCATTATGAATAATGCTGGAAATCGAGTGGATAATTTGAGAAAATAATTATTCATATTTCTCTACATACAAAAAAAACGTGAATGTTTTATTTAAAAAATATATTTATATATATTATTACATAAAATATTTTAAATAAATAGCAAACAATTAAAGAAAAAAAATATATGCACACGCGTTGTTGGCCAATACCTATAACTTTTCCATTTTAAATTTTTAAAGATATATACCAGATTTTATAATTTTACACCAAATTTCACGTTATTAATTTGTCTAAATCTTGAGTTAATAACAATTAAAGAAAAAAAAAGATGGTGATGCAATAAGTTTATTAAAAAATACGCTCACCTAATTAAAAAAATCATGTTAAGCCTGGTCCCTTTTGGAACTCAGGACGTGTTAGCGCATTTTCGTATTATGTATAAGTACTTAAGTTAGATATCAGCATTATGTAGTTATCAGTAATTGTGTTTAGATTTTAGACATATTTTTATGAATTTTCTTGTGTAATGAATATACTTGACATTTTTAAAAATTTAAAAGTCATTTCTTTACATTTTAAATTTTTTTATTTTCTCTTTAATCTAACTACAAGTCACCACAAAAGATGACGTAAAACTCTCTAAACTTTTACACATATTCTAATGACGTCAAAAAAAACTAATTCTTTTGCACGCTCTCGCACCACTCTTAAATGCTTGAAAAACTATGTATTCGACTTCCGGCAATGGCGGCCTTTCCCTGCGCCAGTGTTTCTTCTCGATTCGCAAAGTTTTTTGGTAGTTTTAACGGGGTTTTTTAACGGATCGAGTAACTGAGTGTTGATGCGCAAATGACATGTCAGGACATGCAAAAAACATATATACATCATGGGTCTAGGACTTATGGATGCTGTGATCAAAGGTGATGACAGACGGACGGACGGACGGACAAAACGGGTGCAATAGCGCATTCATTCGACATCTCGAAAATGCGCTAAAAAACACATTACGTATTTACTTAAAAATGCATAGAATTCTATATTCAACACACATTGTCAAAAGATAGAGCATCAATTTATTAGAGCGGCTTCCACTTTGGTGACATTTCGAGTTACGCACCTTTTATATTGAAATTATAAATACCAAAACTGTTATAATTATATATCTCATAATTAATAACTATTTAAGCACTGTTAAAGATAATCATAGAAAAAACAGACAGCTTGCTTATAAGTGTCATTAATATATATTGTTATTTAAATCATACATAAAGTTTAGACACTGTGTACTAGTATTAGTAATCTATATTTATTTAGTAAAAAATAGTTATGTTTTTATTAATTAAATGAAATTTTTTTTTATTACAACAAAATATTTGAAAACTTATAATGTAATCTACACTTCCTAAAAGAAGTACATATAATTTTTTTTCAAAACAATTATTTCATAAATTAAAACAATTTTAATTTTCAGTTTGTCATATGTCAACTCCGATTTTGTGTTTAAAAGTAATATTCTTATACTACACACATTTTTTATATCAATACATTTAGAGACGCATATAAAAAAAAGAGCTTAAAAGGACAAACTTTTGTAATTTCAGGGAAATATGCACACGCGTTCTTGGCCAATACCTATAACTTTTCCATACCTAACAAATAATTCCTCCATTGTATGTTTGAGTGGCATAGAGAGGAGGGTGTTAATTCAGGACATTCAAATAATTTAACTTTAAAAAACCAACTGATAACAATGCTTTCATTGTAATTATTACTTACTTTTATTACTACACGAGATGAATACCCGTGCATGCTACATCGTTTAGACTTAATATAAAAAAGCTGATTTTTATTTTCATTCCGTTTATTTTTAAGATCTCAATTCTCACTTTCAAAAATAACAAATAACTTAAACCACTATGTCAGGAAAGTTTAAAGAAGTATAAAAAAGTTTGTTTGCGAGAATGTAAACACGGTATTACCCTAATTAACGACTACTCGGAAATAGAAGAATTAGTGATTTTTCATTTTTATAAAGCCTATATAATAGAAAAAATGCTTTTTGGCCCCCGGCCCCACGTTAGCAGGAATTTTAAAATTCATATTCGTTATATATCGTCGTAAGAGCCTCCTCAACAACTCCCGAAAGTTTCATGCTTCCTGCACGGAGAATTAGAGAATACGTCCGTTTTTATGTAATAAATAATATATTTAACCACCGGCATGCAAGGGAGTGATAATTTATTTTGTTACGCTCGGTACCATTACCTCAACCTGAAATTATCATTATTCTACCTACACGGGAAATTTGTGAATTGGTGGTTTTTTCGTGTTTATATAGCTCATAAAAAGAAAAAAACATACATTTCAGTTGGTATTTAATAAAATAAAAAAAATACATTTGGCCCCCGGGACCCCATAAGTGGGAAGTTTAAAATTATTTATCGCAAATTCTCGTTGGGAGAGTGTACTTAACAACTTGTCTAACTTTCATGCTTCTACCTAAACCGGGAATCGGAGAATTAATGATTTTCAGTTTTTATAGAGGCCATCAAGTATAAAAAAGCTTTTGGCCCTCAGCCCCACATGAGCGGGAGATTTAAACGAAACCTGTTTAAGAACCTTTCCAATGTAATTTTGTGTACTTGTATTAATTTTAGCCTTAATTTTGTTGTCTGGATTTTTGTTAATATAGCTCATTTAAGGAAAAAAAAAACATTTTTTGCCCCGCCCACTAATAAGTGAGTATTTTTAAAAGTATGTATTGCCATTACTACTGAGAGAGTTTGCTCGAAAGCTTCCAAAAGTTTCATATTTTTACCAAAACGGAAAATTCGAGAATTAGTGCTGAGTTGGTGTTAAATATCAGAAAAAGTACATGTGCGCCCCCGGAACCCCATGAGAGGGAATTTTAAAATTATTTTTTGCAAATTATCGTTGGGAGAGTTTACAACTCACCTATGTTTCATGCTTCTACCTGCACGGGAAAAAGGGGAATTAATGATTTTCAGTTTTTATATAACCCATAGAAGTATAAAAACGTTTTGGGGCCCCCGCCCCACATGAGCGGAAATTTTAAACGATCCACGTTAACGAACTTCCTTATGTAATTTTTTGTACATATAATTAATTCACCTTTATTTTGTTGTCTGGATCTTGTAAGCATAGCTCATTTCAGAAAAAAAATTGGGTCCCGGAATTCAATGAGTGAGAATTTTAAAAGTATGTTTTGCTTTATTGTTGGGATTTTGTGCTCGAAAGCTTCCAAAAGTTTCATGTTTTTACGTACACGGAAAATTGGGGAATTAGTGATGAGTTGGTTTTAATATAAGAAAAAACTGCATTTGGACCCCCCCCCCCCGAACCCCATGAAGGGGAATTGTAAAATTCTCTTGCCAAAGTTTCAAGCTTCTACCTACACGAGAAATAGGAGAATTAGTGATTTTCACTTTTTATATAGTTCATAGAAGGAAAAAACACTACATTTTGCCCCCGGCCCTCAGAAAAATATAATTAAAATATATTTTCACCTGCTACTGTTTTGGAAGTGTACTCAGATATTTTTTTTTACATTTCATGCTTCTGCGTCCTCGGGAAATAGGGTAATTGGTGATTTTCAATTTTTATATAACTCAAATAAGAAAAAAAAACGTTTTTGTGCCATCGGCAGGGGCGGATTAAGACTGCACGGGGTCCCGGGCTGCAATCAAACGGGGGCCCTATCTATCCTAAAATGATTGCTAGCAGCTGTAACTAAATATTAATGATGATAAAACACGAACATAAATAAATAACTGTTTGAAGTGTTCGCCCGTATATTACAATTAAGTGTGAAAAGAAATTTAAAAAACAATAGTACACCACTGGGAATTGATCACGACACCGCTTGCATTACGAGCCTATACTCTTCCACATGGCCCGTGAAACTTTGCAAAATTAAGACATTTTAAAGATATTTACCATATTTTATAATTTTACACCAAATTTCACGTTAATAAGTTGTCTAAATCTTGAGTTAATAGGAAACAGACAGACAGACAGACAAAAATTGCGTCTTATATGTATTTAGATATAGAAATCTTTGCAATTCGTTATGGTATTCTAAGTTAAATAAGTAAGATATTGGCTGACATTGGTAAACGACTGTCCGCATCATTAATCACTGACTATTAATCTTATTAATTATCCGCACTTCGTATTCATCTCACAAATGTAATATTTGCTCTCTGTACACCCAAGATCATCAAGACTAGCGTTAGCTCGGATGTAAGCAATGCAGTCTGCGTCATAACCTCGCATCAATATATCTGCAACAAAATAGAACTTGAAAAATGAATTGTCCTTCCTTATGTGAAGCATAGAAATGTTTTTAAAAATATTTCAACACATGTTATATAACTGTTACAAAAATAAAAATGAAAAGCTTTTAAAATTTAAAAGTAGCCTATAATGTAATTTACAAAAAGTAATTACATAATAATCTTTGTTTTAGTTTTTTGGGAAATTTGTCTCATAAACTTTTCGTATTTCCATCAAAATTAATGGCATACTAGTAATTCCATGCCGAAGCTATTTGGTTATATATTATGTATCATTTGTTAAACCTTTGATTGCAACTAAATCATGCACGTATATTAACTACCAAAGTAAAAAAGAAAAACACGCCCGAGAGAAATTCGAAGACGGTTTATTTTTTCTGAATGATTTTGAAAATCAGAGCGGAAAATTATAGCTTTAGAAATGGTCATCATCAGTATTATTCATGAAATCAGAGAAAGTTTAGTATTTATAGAAAGAAAGCTGTGTGGGGTTTAGAAAGGTTTAATACTTACTTTTAAAAGCAATGGTAAGATTATTGATGTTAGTTACTGAATTATCATCAGCCCATCTGAAAGTTCCTTCTTGTTGCATGTCGTCTAGTCCAAGCCACAAATCAGACGTACTATTTGCAATGATGTTTAAAAATATGTTGGTTTTGTCCCCTGTTTTAATTGTGTACAAACTCGCTCCCATAGCTATGGAGAGATTCGACAAAAGTTTACCTAATAACAAACATTTTTGAAATTTCTATATCTTACTAAGCACGCATCACTTCACGCTGATAAGTTACTGGTTAACAATTCATTACTTTCACAAAATAATTTTATATTAGATGAAATGTAATTCTAAACAGGAAGCAAATAAGGAAAGCTATAAAAAATATTTTACATTCATATTAATAAGTTTCAGTTCAATGTACTAAAACTCGTCCACTCTTTGTAAAAAAAAATATCCAATATAAAATGAAGTAGACTAACCTATACAGTTGTTTTTTGCTGTAATATAATAAACAGCGTTGCTTGACATCCTCATACAAATGCTTGTCGTTTCGTTTGTTAGAACTTTAAAATTAGCCGTTGTGTTGCAGAAATTTCGTAGCATTTGAACATTTGGGCTTAAATTTATGGTTGAACCAATGTCAGGTGCTCCTAAAATAAAACATGTGTGTCTTTAGAGTACAACTAAATAAAATTCATTTTTAAATGCAAAATTACACCCACATGCAAGTTTTCCACTTTAATAAGCAACCCAGAAAATTTTAGCTATATATATTCGCCCATTAAACATATGTTGATTCGTCAAATTTCATTTTTACCACGTGTCCAAATATCATGTGTCTAATATACGATTTAAATAGATCGTGTATGCAAAACACTAATATAGGACAGGTGCGATAGTCCTTTTAAGCATCTCAGCTGCGCCGTCGCTAATATATATCTGATCAGATCGAAAAGAAAGCAATCGAATAGACGACACGTTTTCTTTTGCTACGCATTTTATAATAGTCAGAAAATAAAAATTTTAATGTCAAAATAATGTTTCTTCCAAGTAACTGCGATGGGGGTTAAACAGGTGAATTACTTTGTGATCAAATTTGACATTTAGAAAATAATAATTGTAACATTTTGTGTCGTCAGACGGAATTCTACAATATGGTTTAATTTCGAAAGTAATCGCTAAAAGTATAGAGACCTCTGGTCAATATCAAGACAGTTTTCAAACGGTCGCATATTAACCCGAAATGTTATCATTTGGGATTCAACTGTTCATGTAAACACATTAAGGTTTTTTTTTCCTTGTTTTATCCAAAAGCAAAAAGAAAACGAAATGTTACAATAGTAAAGCAATTACCTGGACAAAATCCAGTGGTATGTGAAGTGTTTACAGTTGCCCCTAGACTGAACAGTTCCGTCATTGGGTCTCTATCTTTCGTTGATGGTACTATCCAATAGCCTATTTTAAAAGTTAAAAAATGGAACACTTGCTGCTACGGAACATTAGTTTGATTGTTTTAGAAGCTTTATCGGTTTTTTTTTTGTTTTTTTTTTTTTTGTGAGTAGTATTCATATTACTTTTTTTTTTAAAACACCATTTATTATTGTTTGTTGTGTTTTTTTTTTTGTGTTTTTTTTT
>MUZC01004740.1:392950-414806 GCA_002072015.1 Radix auricularia | reverse complement strand
TTTTTGTTTTTTTTTTTGTTTTTTTTTTTTTGAAACAGCTTCTGAAACTCTTTTGGTGTAACAGCAGGAAATATTCAATCAAAAGAAGTGTTAAGAAACAAAAAAACAAAACAAACAAAAACAAAAAAAAAAAACAAAAAAAAAAACCGATTCCGTGTGACAATTCGATTTTTAAGACGTTGCTCTACACAAAGAAATATGTAAGGTCTTAGTTCGTTCAAATTATGCATATTATAATTCAAGATCTAATAAACGATTATATCCTCTATTTATGTGTAAAACATTAAAATTAGTGTTGATGTGAAAAAAATATAAAGACATAAACGTTCCCTCAGTCGCGCAGCAAAGACAATGCGAGATGTTTACATAGCACAGGGTGACTCTATCTCAGAGTTGACATAATCTCAGAGGCGTCACAATTTTATGTGATCATTCCCCCCCCCCCCTAACCTTCTGTAGCAATTTGCATGCATTTTGCACCTTGAAAACCATTCACTCAGAAGAACTCCACTTTTCACTAAACCCAAATTGTGTTTCTCTTGCCATGACAATTGGGGAGAATTTCGTTCATCTAACACAGTGGTCTCAAAACTTGTCTGCCGGATGGCCGCATTAACTATCAAAAAGCTGTTTGGGGGCCGACTACACACAATTTTGTTGCAAACTACACATTAAAAAAGTATTATTTTTGTTTAGATTAAAAGGTTCCAGGGGCCGGATGAGAGGCCTCGCGGCCTGCATCTGGCCCGCGGGCCGTAGTTTGGAGACTCCTGATCTAACACGAGAAGAAATGTTTTTTTTTTAATGTTATAAGCATCCCCCTCCCCCTTTCTTCATATTATCATGTTTACAAATCTTTTCCTTTTTTTAAAATTTTACCCATTAACATTTTAAAAATTGTATTTTGTAGTCATCAACTTTATTAAACATTCGTAGCATCTGATAAGTAATATCGCTTCACTTTAACTCTTTTGTAATTACATATCAACATGTATGTTATTTTACATCATTAGAACGATACCATTTAAGCCGCATTAATTATCTATATCTATAATTCCCCCGAAATTACGACGAGCACAAGATGGTAACAAATTATTCAAAGCAAGACAAATGATCCTCCCTAGGGTCGACCAAAGACAGTTTATGGCTGGTAAGCGAGGTTGGTCCAGTGTGCATGACTCAAGACCAAGAATGCGCCACGTGTCATATCTAGTTGTAAGTGTAACTTGATCAGTTTAGAAAATTGTATGCTGATTTGCAATGATCATCATTCTTCTGTTTAAAAAATGTTTATGGTTAGAATCCGTAAAATTTGTTATTGTTACTGGAGAAATATTTTCATTGTCCAGTTTTAAAAGATCTATTTTAAAATACATAGTTGTAGGATATAAACAGCATATTTATTTCAATGCTTAAGTGAAGAATATAGTCTATATATTAATATATTAAAGACGTTTTACAGCACCTGTTGTAAGGAAAAAAAATATTCCACAACGTAAGGTTACATTTTTTATTTGTTATTTGGAGAGTAGAATTTAATTTAATTTTTTTCTTGCTAAGTATAGTACATGATTACATGTTTGCATATTAATCTTTCTGGAATGGCTTAGGATAAAAATCGTACTTATTTATGATGCTTTTAAATTTATATTCAAGAATTATTAGATGAGCATGTTTGGCATTGTAATATGGTTCTGTTTTATCTATTAAAAACTTCCATTAAAACAACTAATAAAAACTGGAATAATTATTTAAGCGCAATTCCCAACATAAAAAAATCCGATTGTTTTCTTTCAAGAGTCACGCCAAGAATGTGTCAATAGAATGCGCACCGCGCAACAGTCTAACATTAGCATTCACAAAGAGGGAAAACCCCATGAACTATCAATCTAGATTACAATAAAAGTCATAACAAATCATTAATTCTTATACCCAACAAAATAATAGCTATCTACAAAATGCTTCTAAAATTACGGGAATCGAGCAAAAATAGATTTTAAAAAAAATATTCACCGAAATTGTTCTAAATACTATTAGCTATTGTTGGGCGTTTGTTTCAACCCAATAGATGTTATGCTTAGTGAGAAACCCACAAAATACTGATATTTTTCTGGTTTTTGTATTTTCCAGAAAATCCAGTAAATCTTTTCGGTAACTCTTTTGGCCCGTACACATCCCTGGGACCTCCTTAACATATTTGCAAGAGACGCGAACCCTCTACCTGGTATGATTCACGAGGAGTTCCTGTTCAAAGCCCGAAAAGACAGGCGGAAATTTCAAAAAATAAAATATAAATGCAATTCTAAAGTGAAATTGCGTTAAAAAAGACTACATATATAATAATATAAATTGACATAAATTTATAATATCATTAGATTTTTATTTTTAAATATGTCATTTGCCAACATTGGTAAATTGCTTTCCATTAACGTCCATTCTCCTTTCTAATTAACTTAACCGCACTGTGAATTTATCTCAAAAATGAAAGGGTAGCTCTCTGTACATCAAAGGTCATCAATGTTTGCTCCAGACTGGAAGTAAGCAACGCAGTCTGCATCATGCCCTGGCATATATAAATCTGCAATTTAGTAGTTAAAAATGTTATTCTTTTTTATGTGTAGTAAAGAAATATACCTTCTATAGATATTTCAAAATATTTTATGTATTAGTACCTAAAATATAATACACACATTTTTATATTTAAAGAATAGTTCAATTAAAAAATAAGATATTCGAAAAATCCAGGATGATTTATGAAAGTTTTTGTGGAGATCTGATAAACGTTTTGTACGTTGCCTAACCCTCGCAAAGCAATTAGCCCTCGTATGAGCCTTAACTATTTGTGCCACCCGCCAAAAAGTAGAACAGGAAAAAAAAACATTTACAAACGCCGGAATGTGGAGTACATGAAAAAATATCAAAACACGAAGGGGAGCTTTATTTACACAGTTCCTTCTGAAAAGTCACTGATTTCACGGCACAGGAAGAATATATTAGCGTGCGCACATTTTAATCAGGTACACAGAAATTATTGGACGATAAAATTGGAAGTGGACTTTAAAAATCACATTGTAATGTAACGATTAATTGGTGGCAATGAGCTGCCAATAAGATAATGTATATTACGATAGCTCATTGCTGAAAACTCATCGCCTTTAAGTGAAAGAATAGCATAAAAATCCTAATTACGGTGACAAGAACACTTGTTAGAGAAATTGAATTTTTTTTTAAAATTTAATACAATTTTCTAATATCCGACCATGGCGAGCATCATCAGTCATAGGACATGAGATATGTTTTACTTTACATGCAAAAAAGCGTGTATGCTTTAGGAAGATAAAACACTTACTTTTAAAAGGAATGGTAAGATTATATATGTTTGCTATTGAATTATCATCAGCCCATCTGAACGTTCCTTCTTGTTGCATGTCGTCTAATCCCAACCAGTAATTAGGCGAGTAATTGGCAGAGATGTTAAAAAAAATGTTAGTTTTATCTACTGTTTTAATTGTGTACAAACTCGCTCCAATACCTATGGAGAGATATGAAAAGATTTTCACGAATTTGCAGGCAAATTTACGCTTTGGCCGACAGCCCGAAGTACTTAATACTAACAATGGTATATCAGGCTTTTGCGGCCGATTCGGGAAGTGGCTGGGTTTCCTTGGCTAAAGCCCGATATGGTAGTGGAAGACTGCCCGGTTACCGGCACATCTGTCGCTTCTGATGTGTTGGGGTGTACGGGGTAGGAAAAATAAAGCCACGCTGTGACGATACAATGGCGTTAGTCTGATTAATTTTAACGAAGAAGGCAGGCCATTGTGATTAGTTCTTATTATTCTGGCATAGTTGTTTCATTTTGAATACTGTTCAAAGAATAAGTGATAGGGCACTATAGCATGTGTAGTGTAGTATACTAAGGTTACTAGCCTATAAATATTTGTTAGCTACGACACATTGTCCTGTACGGTAAAGTGCTCATTCAGCAATGGGACGAATACATACTGAGAGCCTCAATACACGAAGAGGAATTCAACAGTCGTCATATGAGGCCACATTCGTCTCGAAAGCAAAAGTTTTGCTGAGTACCTCAAATCTGCCCAAAGAATTGATCGATAATTTAGCTACGGAGGAAGACCTTATCAGCGTCAAACAAGAATTCTGGGATTTTATAAATGTATGGACTGCCTCAAATTGAAATATTGCAGTGCTGTTGTTGGAATCATTGGAAAGTTGAAACTGGTTGCTTTAATATAACCATGGGAAAAAAGGTGTGTATGGTATGGGGAAAATCGTAGAGTTCGGCATATTTTTGTGAATCCTTCTACAAAGATATGTATGCGATTATTTGGAATTTGCAGTGAAGATGATAAAGGATGCGGAGTTAAAATAACTTGCTAGCTATGTTAAAATAATCAAGAAATATTAGAAAAATAGTTTAGCTGCTCACAACAGTTTGCAAGGTTAAGCTACGAAGATAATTAGACACTCAGATGCAAATTTCCCACCAGTGAAAGTTGGGTAAAAAACCTCTGCGTTCCTATACTAGATGTTGACAGAATCGCAATGATACGACAATCGTTCGTGCTGTTGTCATTAACGTTGATGATCGCTTCAACACACTAGGATCTGACAATGGTGTTCTCAAACAACTGTATTCCAGAGGTGAGTTTTCTATTGTAAGTGAGAAACTGCACGCACCAGATTCCGTGGACACAGAAGAAAAACATTAGGAATCGGCTGGTCTTCCCAATCACTGACCTGTGACCAAGACTACATTTGATGCAGTTGCAGTTCTACTAAGCGCGCAGCAAATCACTGTAAATGCATGAAGAATAAACGATTAGGAATTTCAAAATGCCATATAAGTCAACCCTGTTGTAATAAGTGATAACAGAAGGAAATAGCTTATAATACTTTATAAGTGTCACTTTTGTCTTAGTTTTTATCGTTTATAATTAACAATTAATATTAATTATTGCATTTTACAAGTCAACCTTCAATCTACTCTTTATTCGGGCTTTGGCCTGGAAATATAAAGCAACATTGGCCATTTCGCGAAGTGGTCGAATTCGGGCTTTGTCCGTATTGCATGTTAATTATTTTGTTCTGTAATATTATGATTTTAAATATTAGTTAAAAATCCATTTTGAAAGTTAAAAAATTAAGAATCTAAAGGCTGACAAATTACCTATATTCAGCTAAATGTATTTCTAACTTTTCTCTTTTTAAGTTAATTCCAATTCATACAAGTTTTTTTTTTTTTAAAAATACAAAACTACTCAATTAATGTTAAAAAACATAACTAACCTTCACAATGGGGTTTTGATTCTTTGTAAGTAGTGCCATAGCTTGATATCCAAATACAAACACTAGTGCTTCCACTTGTTAGTATTTTAAAGTTAGCTGTTGTGTTGCAGAAGCTCCTAATCATTTTAACCTTTTCGTTTATAGATATGGTTGAACCACTATCATATACTCCTAAAATAAAACATGTGTGTACATTAAGTGCATGCAATCAAGGTAAATTCGAAACACATAATTTTTACAAGTGTAACATGCAAGTGTACCACTATTACAAGGCAGCAAGAAGCAACGAAAGATATATGTACTAAATGAAAACTTTGTGAGTATGAAATATTTGTTTGATATATTTTAGCATCATTTTTTTAAGATACGAATTTTATAAATGTTGTTAATTAGATTCGTTTAAAGGACAGGCTTCAAATATTAACATACATTTATATGGTTCTTTTTCTGCACAATATATAAGAAAATATCTACAGTGATAGAAAGAATACGAAAAAAAGAAGTGAATTATTATTATTATTTAAACGAAAATGTTATATTTAGTCAATAAGATAATTACTTGCCTGCCAACATTTCATATAGGTATATGATAGAAGTATAATTTAAATGAGCTTATTCCGATTTCTGATGATTTTTTATCAGGATTAATTGCTGTCTTAAACCTATTAGCTAAACGAAAATAAGTAGCAAATATCTGTTTTTAACAGAATTAAATCATTAAAAAGTTTAAAAAATTCCTTTACATTAGCGAAGATTGTATGTTACACTAAGTTACACAGAAAATAGCATATTGATGTGTCAAATAATCATTTCCTGTTTTTCTTTCTCTTAATGAAGACGCGGTTAGTAACAAATAATTTCCCCCCATAATTTGAACTAATTTAATCACACATTCAAGCATTCAAATTTGTTGAGAGTATGTTTTGTGCCGAAACGAAAGAAAATTCTTATTTTTGATAAATTTCATTCCAAAAGATTGCAAACACTGGCAATTGTAAAATTAAAATGGAATACAACTTTAAAAAAGCATGATGGCTCTGTCTTATCTGTCGTCGAGTAGTATATTTAGATGACATTGATATTTGGATCACTCTCTAAGTGGACACTATTATATCTAAAACTCATTTGTGATATATACCTGCGCAACACAGAACTGACTATTGCAGTGAACGTTTTGAAAGATATCATAAATTATTTTGAATTATATAAATTTTGTGGTATACTTTTTTGTAAGTAAAAGCTATGCAATTGAATTGTATTTCAAGTTTTCAAGTGTTCATTTTATAAAAAAAATTTTTATAACATGATAATATTATGATTGAAACGAGAAATTAATTGTTATTTTAATGATGTTATTATTTAAATAAATAAGTAAATGTTGTTAGAGCACGCTCTTAACTACAATGCCGTCTTTACTCCATTTTGGGCTCCCAGGCAAAGAAATAGTTTTGGGCCCCTGAACAGATAAAGCGTGCGCCCTCAACTCCACATAAATAAAAAAATAAATATACATAAAATATATAAATAAAAATATTTCCTTGAGGCCCCTATGCTCGTGGGCAAAGTCCCAACGAGCCTAAGCGTTAAGACGGCCCCTCTTGGCTCACATCAATATGATACAATGAAACGTATATATTATATTCATTTTAGTTTTCTCTTTTTTTCTTCGTCAGACACGACTTGTAACTAACAGTAAGAGTATTTTATGGTTAACCATTTCAAATTTTAGTAAAACTACATTGTTTTCAATAAGATCTGTTAAAAAAATTGATAATGTATATTATTGATAAGAACCAGTAAACGCTTGAGGCAATTATGTTATTTAGCTTTCAAGGAGTCCAGGAATAAGTCACCAGGTCAATCCATTGATCTCAAAGTTGTTAATTTATTTGAACACATTATTTGTTGTGGTCAGCTATATGTTACTTTCAATTACAGTCAAGATCACGAATATCTAAGATAAAGTCACAAAACAAATCTACCCCACGGGGTTGCAGTAGTTGCACGGCTATCATTTTATACAGGCTCGCCCACGAAAAAATAATAATTAAAGGTCCTAAAATGTGCATTTATAGAAGAAATTTGTAAAAGTTGAAGTACAGGCTGAAATATGGACGTGTCTTAATTTGGAACGTTGAAATACAATGTTTTTTAGAAAACACTGTTTATTGACTTAAAGGTAATGAAATAATTTATTAATAAAGAAGTCCAAATAGAAATTTAAAAGAAGTATTCCTAGAATATGAAAGAACTAAAAAAAACACATGTTAACATTGTCAGGTTAACCGTCATTAAAAGCAAATACCTTGACATGATCCTATTACATCTGAATTTGTTCCTAGAGTGAACAGTTCTGTCGCTTGATCTCTCGAAATTGTTGATGGCACGAGCCAATAGCCTTCAAAGAAAAGAAAATTAACCAACAAAAACAACGTTTTTGATTATAAATCCCTTTTATATGAGACACAACTAAAAGCACTGATTATATTCAATAAAATATGCACCACGCGACAGACCCCTGTGACACCAAGATATTTATTGAAACTCAAGTGACCGTGGAGGTCAACTATAGCAAACGGCTTCACATGCTGTTTAGAAATAAACTAAAAACTATTTAATTTAATTACGGTACATTCGATCGATCTGAAACTTCGATACAACGCAATGTAACACCATTCTATGTGCAAATTTGAGCTCGATAGTATAACGGGAAGAGGGTCATTATTTAAAACTTTTGTTTTTCCGCGAGCTGGTGGGACCACGACAGAAATAGAGACAGAGAGACAAGACGGTGAAGTTAATCTAAGAAATTTTAAAAAAGAGTAGCTCTGTAAATGGAAAATAAATCGGGTGGTTTTGAAGTGTGGTTATCATGTATTGTTTCTAATTTATGCATTTAATTTTTAATGCATTTTTAACGAAATTATGAAACTAGTATTATTTTAACCTGAACAGTGAATATGTTAGTTGATAAGGCTTCAGATGTTGTAGTTTCTGTATATAAAAGAGTTATAAAACGATGTTGTCTTCATTCATTTTTTTATTTAGGTAATATTTACTCTGAAAATAAGCCTTTTATAGTAATATGTTAAAAATTATTTGATGCGTTTAATAAGAAAAACTTAATCTATAAATCTAACGAAATGCTATTCCCTTTTATTACTTTAATAACGTAATGAGTTACAGTCGGTCCCGGTTATGTCGACGGCATAGAGGTTTCCCGAAATGTGTTGAGATAATGGGGTTGGCGAGATAACCGAGATCGAGATAAGTGGGTTCGACTGCATAGAGGGAAATTTTAATTAAGTTTACCATCGTAACTAAAGCTTATTTTTAAATAATAATAAATTCATAACTAGCATATCAAGATAAAGATTTAATTTTAAGACTAGTACGTGTAGTGCGTTAATTGAAAAATACTTGTCTTAAGTTACATGGAATTACTTAGGACACATTATGGCTGAGACTGTATTGAGATTTTAAGAATATAACTGTTATTTAAACAGGGTATGGGTAGTGTCATAGGACGTCATAAAACAAGGAACGTCGTGGCAGAAACCAGTTCAAATAGATAAAAATAAATAAACTACTAAACAAAATTAAATTAAAACTTCACTGTGTGTTATCGAAAACTACATAGAGCTTACAGTTCTTTATAGTTTTCAATATAGTTGAGAGCAAATGGATTATTTTCCTTTAGGAATTAGTCGAGCTCTCTTTGCAAATTCAAATTACATTGCCTCGAGACAACCAACTCTCTTCATCATGCAAAAAGAGCTGTTTGTGTTCAGCAACTATTTTCGTCACAAAATTCAGCCTTTAATCCTGGATATAAACCGGTATTGCCATGGTTCACTATTTATACAACTGCTTTGAGTGGTCTGTTTAATGCTGTTTGCATTTACTTGGAGGCTAAACTTTAATGGTGCACTTGCATTCTGGTGATAATTCCTTAACCCTGAATGCCGCCCGGTCATGTTCTCTGCGCCTCTTATAAACATATAATATTTACATTCTATATGACATTTCCCAACAAGCAATTTGTGAGCTGCTTTGAATTTTTCATAACTAGTTGTATTTGTTTGTAATAAAGAAGAAAAGAAACACTCTTTCTTCAAATCATCATTATATTGATATCGCAAATATGACATCGGAATTGAAAAATCAGCAGTGTCTGTGGATTCATCATGATGCAGAGAAAAATTCTTAACCAATTTCCGCTGCAAATTAGCAGCGCTTCAGTATCTCAAGCCATATCATTGATGAGTCGAGCTATTGTGTGACTGGAGAGTGGAATTTGGGAAATGTTATTTGTAAAAATTTCACTGAACCATTTTAAAAACACATCCACAACGCCTCATGCTGTGAGTGTCTCGCCTATTTTATATGATTGCTCAGCATTGACTTTTCACAATTATATGAATCTCGCCGTCAAAAAGATTTTTCTGTGATGAAACAAAGATTAATTTCTGACGTCTTTTTAAATCATTACGCATCCTTTCGAAAAACTCTTTTGGTCTATGAATTTGTGTCTATAAGTTAAATGACTTTAGAATTTTAAAACCTCATTGCATCATTCGATAGAACACCGACGCAAATAACACATTGAAGTGTTGGGATAACAGTTTCATCTGCTCTTACAAGACCAAATTGAATAGAATCTATATGAAGAGTTATAATTTACGTGAGAATCTTGTTCAAGTTCGTTGTTAAAGCTTCGGTTTGATGTCTGTTTCCATTCGCCGTCATCTAATTGAGTCCAAATGGGTTTGAATGCCTTCGTTTTTTTTATAAACACATTCATTTATCCATTTTTTTCTTACTCTAAATTTGTTATACTAAACTTTTATTTTTGTATCAAACAACAATAATAGTAGAAATAATTTTTTTTTAAACTGCCTTTCCGGAAAACCCCAAACCTCTAAAGAATAGAAATGTACACGACTATTTAAAATGGCTTAACCAAATCTACGCACTAAAAAAGAAATTATTATTTTTCCTCATCGAATAGCAAGTAGCTTCCTTTTTAAAAAAAAATATCTCAAGGAGTTAGATTTCCGGCAAAGTGACAAAATTACATAGACAATTGAACTATTCAAAAAGTTAACTCTTTATTTGAAATACAATATTAATAAATGACAAGCTATATTTTACATGCCAAATAAGTATTACCTAATGTACACTCTCTTGTCTGTCTGTTGTAATAGAAACTGCAACATTTCGTTGGAGAATTTCGACAGTTGACTTCACAGCCTTTTAGTGTTACACCGTAAATGATTGGTCCAGTTTTGTCCAGTTTGATCCCCATGTCGGCAATTTTCATCATTGTTGTTATGCTTGCTTCTGCTGTTAGAAAATATAGGTCATCTATCTTTACGAGATAAAGTACAATGCATATCATAGGCAAACATTGGAGGTCTAAATATTCTTCATATGGTTAACTTTCATTGTAGTCTGTAAAACAACAAATATAATATAGTGTAAACTATCTTGAAATAATGCCTAGAGAAAATGAAGCACGTGAGAAAACAAGCTTATTAATGGCTATAGACTAAAAGGATAATGAATGGCGATGTTGATTTCTCAAAATTGAAAATAGGAGGACAATAAGACAGTTATATAGAATAAGACTAATATGAAAACAATTAAAACGACATAATTTTAAACATACATACTTACAGATATGACACGCTAAAAATAAGAAACATATCCCACAAACTTCTAGAAGCTTATAATCCATATTTTCATCATACTTCACTACAATTTGAGCAGACCTAGTAACAAACTAGAGAAAAAGTTAAGCAAAGTATATGTTTATTAGTATTCCTCATTATTTGAAGCCAATTTAAACGAAATTGAAGACTTTTCAAAAGACAGAAAAATCAGAGGAATATACATAAAGATAAAAGAGAAAATGAATGATAAAACGCAAAAGCAAAAACGTGTGAAAGCCAGGAAGGAGAATTAATTACGGAAAATAGTTAAGTTTTGGAAGGATCGGCTGAATATTTTGAAGGCATACTGCATGCAGACTATAAAAAAGATGATCAATGTTGAGGACACTACTCTTTTATAACCCAACACCTCCTAGCAATAGAATAAGCTAAAGAAGTAATCAATAATATGTAAAACAACGAAGTCCTTTGAGAATATGTTATCACAGCAGAGCTTATTAATTAATGAGGAAGAGATTTACTCACTCCAGTGGCGTAGCTTTTTTCCGCCCGGGGCGGTCTCCAATTTGCCGCCCATTTTAAAGGCCATCCATAAATGACACACGCTGGGCTAGGGGATTACCACATTTGTGACGAGGGAGAATGTTTAATAAATGTGATGTCACATCAAAAACGCGCAAATTTAAATAAAAGTTCCACTTAAATATTTGATTACTAACACTTTTTATTATTAATGATGTTTTATGTATGGGGTAAAAAATCAGACAAAATAGCGTGAAGTCAATTACGGCTGACCCCTTAAGTCAATCATATAATGGATTTTTATAAATTAATAAACATGAATAAATAATTGTAATTAATATAATTGAAGCGAAGTTAAGGTGGGAAACATTTTTACCATTGCATGCCATATTTATGTAAGCAGTAATAAAAGAAGCCGCATAAAATGATATACCTATAAATACATACATATAAAATACAAGATACGTTTTTTTCAAGGCCACAAAGAAGTTACTGAGGTTGAAGGTCCACGCCGCACCCCTCCCCCCAATGAGGCAACACATATTCCAAAAAATATTACCAAATAATATGCTTTTAGTTTCTATTAATAGAAACATGACTTTTTACAAAGAAATTGTATACATTGGTATGTAAACATATTTATACGTTTACTTTACCAAATTTCAGAGCTGAAAAATCATGCATTATGCTGTCAAAATGTCAAATTATTTGTGTTCAATAGTCAATATTGCAAGATCGTATGGTCTTAAATTACTCATTGTGGAACGAAGACATTTTTTATCAACATCAGTTTGGAAAATCTCCTTTCACTACTAGCAAGCAACACTGATAGCAATTGTTGAGAAAATTCTTAGCAACATTACAATTTTTGTGATGGGTAAAATCTTTTCCAATCTATACCGTTGAATACATTTTAATGGATAAAAAGGTCTTTCCCCTCGATTTTCTAACGTAACGCCTGTCCAAGTGACTCCTAGTAGTGTAGGTACAGGTATAAAAACCGGGATAACATTTTTTTTCTTTCAATATTAAAATTTTCTTTATCAATGTCAAAACAGTAATTTATTTGATGTGCTACTTCTTCATTCAGTAGATTACATGGTATTATATACAGTGCTTTTTTCGGTGGGAATTCATGGGAACTAAGTTCCCATACCTTTTTTTCAATTATAGACTATTATAGTATTTTCTGAAATAACTTAAAAAAACAGATGTGAAAAAAGTTCCCACACATTTTTCGCTAGAAAAAAGCACTAATTATATAAGACTATTGGGGCCGCGGTGGTCGAGTGGCAAGCGCGCTCGACTGCCGAGTTCGAATCCATGGGAAGCCAGGGATTCGCACCCGGGACCTAGGGCGTCCCCGAGTTCGACCCAGCTCCAAATGGGTGAAAAGCGGCGGGGTAATGCGTGGAACCCTTAGCCGTGGCATGTGAACGCTACATCACTTGCCAAAACAACTGCTGCCTTGCAGATGGTCTTGGCTGACCAAAGGCTATGGAAGCAAATCCAGAAAATACAGCAGGTTGAAGTCGGAGACCACGGGCCAATTGGTGCAAAACTCGTGGCACGCAAAACTCAATATTCAATATTGAGAACGAAGAAGAAGATAAGAATATTATTAGATAAAGATAAGCACCTTATTTATTTATTTTTTAAAAATTATATACATTGATAAAAACTATTCCCGTTGCACTTCTTGTTCTAAAGAAATAATCACGTCTTCTAAATTTTCAACACTCATATTTTTCAAAGTGTTTTGTCGTTAAGGCTGATATAACAGACGTTTGAATTAAGAAATTACTTTGTTCCATGAAATGGGTTTGCATTTAAAAAAATAAGATTATAACATAAAACATACAAAAGAAAAAGTTTGCATAGAATCAAGTAGAATTCCGGCATCTGATCTCGCTTTACTAGTTACTTCTTCAGATGTCAATTTTAATTATGTATGCCCTATTAGAGTGTTAATTAACGGAGAAATTTGAATATTTTCATATTCTGATCATAATTCAAATTTGCACATTACTTCAATTGGGTAGGCTTAACATTTTAATAAATAACCGTATTTTAAGTTATGGTACTTAAATGCAATAATAACGAAATAAATTTAATAATTCCCTTCCCTTACAATACTATTTTGAAAACTATAACAGTAACATAAATTACTACTTGCAAGTAAAACACAAGTTTGCAAGTTTTAACAACCATGCCATATAAGTACTTATTCGCTAATCATTCTGCGCTTGTGGAAATTCCACGTGAAAACTGCCGTGGCGATATTAATAGCACATATTTTTGAGGCCATTTTTCACGGTGACGTGTTTTTGTGTGTAGTTTTTATATAAGTTAACGTTTAAAGATTGGTTTTTCTAAACAAATCGATATTTTTTTAGCGAACTTATTTTTTAATGAGTTAGCGTTAGCTATAACAACCAAGATGTAATCAAACAAATGTTGTGCAATCCGTTTATTAAGACTCGAAATTATGAATATTTTTGTTTCACCATTATTTTATTTGTTAAAAAAATTAAAGGGTGGTTGTGGGAAATGGCTGTACTTTTTAACTGCCCACAAATGCCGCCCTCGAAATATGTGCCGCCCGGGGCGGACCGCCCTCACCGCCCCCTCTAGCTACGCCACTGACTCACTCAGATACACAATCCCATGACTAGAATCTCACAAGAAGAGACAATGCCAACATAATTGAAACGCCCTTACAACGCCGATACAGAGGAAGGCTCCAAAGTTCAGTGCAAAAATTATATGAATTTCCATATTAAATGTTTCAAACAAAATATTAACGAAAAGATCCGGATATTGGCGGAAATCTCAATATCCGGGCCGGACATCTGGACATCCCTTAGTCTATAGGAGACTCTGCAAGAGTAAAAATAATTTTAAAAAACTGACAAGAATTGTAAATGTAGCAATGATCAATTCAAAAAGCTAAGATCAGTTTCAAGTAGGCTTTTCAATAAAATTTATGATTATACAAAGCCTAAGGCAGGGAGACTCACTGTCTCGTTTCAGTATTAACCTAACATCAAATAGAAGCTATAAGAGTTGTAAATAAAGACATTCGAGGAACAATAACTGGATATTTTCTTAGGTAAACTCAATAACCAAAAGTTAATTGCACTTTCTACAATCAACCCAGCCTGTACATCGAATATGCTAATGATATAGCCTTTTCGAGGGACCTAACAATTAATTCAATATACGTAGATTTTTGACTTGGAGAAGTCTGACTGTAAGGGAGGTCTGATTGTAATATATACATATCAAATACCATTATTGAATTAGAAGATGCATTATTACACGCTGAGCTGAATGCCAACAACCAAAAATATAATACATGAACCAAGTAAGAGTAGAAATGGCGGATGAAGGAATTACAATTATGTACCGATTTTTTTTAAAAACCCAAACCATTTTAAAATACTTCGGCATGCTACTAAATGAAAGGAAACTTCTATACTATTAAAAGGGAAAGCCCTGACTGACTGAATGCTTTTTCACTAATTCAGAAACTGTCCATGTAGGTAGAAGCATGAAAAGTTGGGAAGTTGTTGGGTAGCCTCTCCCAACGAAAATTGGCGGAAAAGAATTTTAAAAATCTCGCTCATGTGGGACCGGGGGCCAAAAACCATTTTTTTTCCTAAAATGGGCTCTATAAAAATTGAACATCTCTAATTTTCCTATTTTCTGTGTAGGTAGAAACATGAAACTTTGGAAATTATTTGAGTACAGGCTCTCGACGCTAATTTGAAAAAAACAAAACGTTAAATTTCCCACTCATTTTTTTCCTTATATGAGTTACATAAAAATTGAAAATCACTAATTCTACTATTTCCCGTATAGGTAGAAGCATGAAACTGTGGAAATTTTCAGAGTACACTCTCCCGACGACAATTGGCAAAAAAGAATGTTAAAACTCACTCTCCGGGGGCCCACATATATTATTTCTTATATTAAAAACGACTCATCCCTAATTCTTCGTATTTTTATGTAGGTAGTAGTATGAAACTTTCTGAAATTGTTCAGTATCCCCTCACGACGAATGTTGGTGTAAAATAATTTTGAAATACACACTCATGGGGGCCGGGGCCCTAAAAACGTTTTTTTTTATATGAGCTTTCTAAAAATTGAAAATCACTAATTCTCCTATTTGCCGTATAGGTAGACTCATGAAACGTTGGGGAATTGATAATTAAACTTTCACGTTGGTAGCAGGTGAAAATGTTTTTAAAATATCCTTTACTTTGGGCCGGGGGGGGGGGCCAAATGTAGTGTTTTCCTAATATAAACTATATAAAAACTGAACATCACTAATACTCCCTTTTCCCATATAGGTAGAAGTATGAAACTTTGGGAAGTTGTTGAGTACAATCTCCCAATGAAAGTTGGTGAAAGAGAGTGGTAAATTCCCATTCATATGGGGCCGGGGGCCCAAATATAATTTTTTTTATATTAAAAACGGACGCATCACAAATTACATAATTCATTGTGTAGATAAAAACATAAAACCTTCGGAAGTTGTTGGGTACCCTCTCACGACGAAAATTGTCGTAAAATAATTTTTAAATGCGCACTTATGAGAACCGGGGTCCCAAAACGTGCTATTTCCCAATATGAGCTGTATAAAAATTGAAAATCACTAATTCTCCTATTTCCTGTATAGACAAACGCATGAAACTTTGGGGGTTTGTTAAATACACTTCAACGATGGTACCAGATGAATAATTATTTAAAATATATCTTACTGCGGGCTGGAGATGGTGGCCAAATGTAGTTTTTTCCATAATTTTAACTTTATAAAAAGTAAAAATCACTAATTCTCCCATACCCCCATGTAGGTAGAAGCATAAATCTTTTGGAAGTTGTTGGGGCCCAAATAGTTTTTTATGCACTCACTCACTCACTCATCACTAATTCTCCAACTTCCCGCAGCAAAGCGCGGGTAAATTGCTAAAAAAAGGACTTATCACTAATTTTCCAATTTTCCGTGTAGGTAGAAGCATGAAACTTTGTAAAATTGTTAAGTTCCCTCTCACGACGAAAGTTGGTGTAAAAGAATTTTGAAATACACACTCATTGGGTCGGGGCCCCAAAACTGTTTTTTCTCTTATATGAGCTATATCAAAATTGAAAATCTATAATTCTCTTATTTCCAGAATAGGTAAAGGCGTGTTACGTTGGGGGGTTGTTAAATACACTTCTACGATGGTAGCAGGTGAAAACATATTTAAAATATCCCTTACTGGGGGCCTAGGGCCCAAATATAGTTTTTAATGCACTCACTCACTCAATCGTCACAAAAACTTTCAACTTCCCGTGTAGGTAGGAGCATGAATATATGGGAAGTTGTTGAGTACCTTCACACGACGAAAAGGGAATTAAAAATTACAAATTATGTATGGCCGGGGTCCCAAAAACTATTTTTCGTTATCCGTAAAAATTGAAAAACGCTAATTGTCCTTTTTGCCGAGTATGTAGAACTTTAAACTTTAGGAAGTTGTTGAGTACACTTTCTCGATGGTAACAGGTGAAAATATATTTAAATTATCACTTACTGTATAAGGGAGGCCCCAATTTAGTTTTTCCATTAAATGAGCTTTTAAAAACTGAAAATTACTGCTTCTCCCATTTCCAGTTTAGGTAAAAGTATAAAGCCTTCTGTAGTTATTTAGTAACACTCAGCGATGGTAATAAGGAAAATAATTATATACATTTTTAAAATTTCCCTGGGCCCAAAACCTTTTATTTTCCTAAAATGGGCTATATAAAACTAAATCAACTCTAATTCTCCAAGCTTCCGTGTATGTAGAAACTTGAAACTTTATGAATTTGTTGAGTTCCTTTACGCGATGGTAAGAGGCAAAAAATATTAAATCCTTTCTCACTAGGGTGATGATTGCCTAAAGATAGTTTTTTCTCATAATAAGCTATATAAAAAACGCATTTTTCAATAACTTAAATCCTAATTTACCGTAGCAAAGCGCGTGTAAATGTCTAGTCCATTTATAAAAGAAATTAATGAAAGAATGTCAGCTGAAAATAGATATTATTGTAGTAGCCAAAAATACTCAAAAACAAAAATATTACAAGAGAAACAAAGAAAATTCTGGTCATCAAACCAGCTGTATTATATGCAATTAAAATTTATAGTAAAACAACAACTTCAGAAATTATCTTCAATATATGATCAACAAAGAATGAATATGGATGAAGAAAACGAACGAACCATGATTTGTAGAGTCTATATCAAGATCCCACTATAGCTGCACAATTAAAATAAAAAGATGAAGATTGCTATGTCACGACACTTCAAAAGAATGTGAAATGACTGAAGAGTAAAAGAGTAAATAGGGTGCCCCATTACCCCTGAAAAAAACGATAGGGAGCACCATAAACCCTGAGGAAAACGATAGGGTGCCCCATTACCCTGAAGAAAACGATAGGGTGCACCATAAACCCTGAGAAAAACGATAGGGTGCACCATAAACCCTGAGAAAAACGATAGGTTGCACCATAAACCCTGAGGAATACGAGAGGGTGCACCATAAACCCTGAGAAAAATGATAGGGTGCACCATAAACCCTGAGGAAAACGATAGGATGCACCATAAACCCTGAGGAAAACGATAGGGTGCACCATAAACCCTGAGAAAAACGATAGGGTGCACCATAACCCAAGAAGATAATGCTGAAGGGAAAGCCTATACTTAGACTGATACGTATGCATGATGTAGAGAAGGATCAGCAACAAATTGAAATCCAATATTAGAGACGAAAGGCATTGATTTGGGTCGAGTGGAAAGAGGCGGTGAGGCAGACCAAAACCTTACATGGGCTCTAGGCGACACAGGAATAGATGGATTGATGGATGTAAGTCTGAAAATTGTTAAAAGCTGAATTTAAACTCTCTCTTAATAGAGAGTTACATTTGAAGAATATGTTGATAGTAAACCATTTTTTTAAAATATGAAATATTAACTGGATTGTAACTTATAGGTTCGCTATGATTATTGGTCCAAACTATGAGATGTAAATTAAAACAATAATTAAATATGTTGTTTTCAAAATACTTACTCGAGTAAAACAAAATAAGAAGAATGTATATGATTTTCGACCCAGCAGTGACACTTTTCAAACGCTTAACGTTAACCAAATTTATATAAAATATCTTAGCTAACATAGAAAAGGAGTAGATTTTTCTCTCTTTGCCTTGCTCCTGAAACTAAGTGAATAATAAAAGCATCATAAAGAGATGATTATTGATCTTGTAACGCTATAAGCAATGCAACGTAAGAAAATATTAAAATATGCAGAGATCATCATGATTAACATCACATTTTTGTAAATCTATAAAGTAAATGTGAAAATAGATACTTTGATATTTTGCTTTTTTGTCAGCTGCAGACAATGTATTGGTTCTTTTAACAATTTATAAAGAACAAAAATGCGTCGCGCTGAGTTGTTTGTAAGGTACTTACAATAGATTAAAATGTAAACATTCTGAACATGACATTCGTATTGATTTGAGCAATTCACTGGGTTTTTTTTTTAGTAGCACAAGAGATAAATTGATAACTGTCTTTTAGGCGCTTGCCACATTGTGTATCCCTTAAAACATATTTTTTAGCATTGATAATTCAAACCTGGATTTAAGATTAGTGGTAGCCTTTGTTATTCGTTTCTTTGCATTTTCTGTATCAATGTTGTAATCAACATTTGTATTGTAAGGAAAAGACAAACTTTGCTACTGCAAAATATCACACGTCAAATAACAAAAATTATATTAATGTACACAAGCAAGTTATGCTTATAAAAAAGCTAATTTTGTCTCAAAATATGAAAGAACGAAGTCATATTTTCTTTTAAGATGAAAACATTTTATATAAAAATACATTTTTATTTAATTAAAATTATCATTATTTTACAAGGAAAAAAAGTTATTTAAAAAATAAATAAAGGCCCCTTTTCGACGCTATAGCCAAATGTGCTAAGTGAATTAGCGTTCACAAAAGTGGAAAGTGTTAAAGTAACACAAAGTGCAAAGACCACTACTTTTCACTTTTGTACCTATCAGAAATTGGGAACCCATGAAACATCCTTATGGCACTTCTTTCACAAGGACTCGACGCTACACCTCTGGGTAAGTCAATCAACTATGCAAAGCGCTCGGCCCCCGTGCTGCCCAGGTCAGCCTGAATACATAGTTAAAACTATTTAAAATTTATTTGAAGGTTCTAAAGTTTTTCAACCCGACCCTATTCTCTCTATTAAAATTATGTGTAATCAAATCAATACATTGTCTTGATACCGGATTAAATTGTTTATTTACATTTTTTTAAAAAAATGCTTTAACCGGTCTAAACAGTTTTTAAATATAATAACAGAAACACAAAAGAAGAATAAGGGATTCATTCGTCAGGGTCATTTATTGCAACTTTTTATATTTTAAAAAATTGTTACATTCTTTTAAGTTGTTGTTATTTTATTTTCAATGTAAACAAAGACCATGTATTAATAATGAGAAAAGTATAGGCCATTTCTTACACAGTGTGTTGCCATGAATTTTTAGATTTTGTTAGATGTATTTTTAATGGTGCTTAGAGACATAGATTACAATTTTCTTGCTGCAAAACATGAAAAATGTGACGTTGACGCCAAAGTATGTCAGATATTCCTGTGAAATCAATGGGAACAAAAATTCATGTATACTAATTGTTTATGTTGTTTGTTTCGATTCTCCATAGCAATATTGATCTTTCCTCGTCCATGCACGTATAATCAGTCTGCTGACATTTCTTCAGATTAGATAGCAAGACGTTCTTGTGAATAAAAACAATAGCATATTAAATATGCATGTAGAATTTATAAACATTACTAATATAACTTAGAGTAAAGTATATTTAGCGACCAATGTTTCCTTTAGCGTATATTTTTAGTTGGTTAGTAGCATTGTAAATTGATTCAAGTGTCCGTATTTTTTATGTTTGTAACAGCTTCGAAAAAGATTATGATAATAACAAGGACTAATCAATAGTAAGAAGAGTCTAGAAATTTAAAAAATCGATGTCGTTTGCACAACGAAATTGTAAAACATTTCATGGGGAAAAATTGCTTAGGTCGTTCAAATACAAATTATATTTAGAAGTCAAACAAATTATAATTTCCTCTGTGTAAGTGTATAATAATAAATTAATGTTGACATAAACGAGATTTAAAGACGAAAAATAACTTCAGCTATGGAGCTAGGGCAATGCGAGGTGTTCACATTACACCAGGTGACACCGTCTCAGTGGTGAAACCATCTAAGAGGTGACGCCATCTCAGGTAGACACCATTCCGTATCTAAATGAAACACTGAATACTAGCCGACCCGCATCGTAGCATACACAGCTAGTGACGGGTGAAGACTTTCTGAAAAACAAAGTTGTCCAAATGGGGTTGGTTTGGGCAAACGACTGTGAGTGAATGAAAAGAAGGAACTCTGGAGAGAGCAACATACAAAAGTCCATGACTTAAAACAGGTCTTGAAAGATATAGACATATATTTTTCAATGTTTGGCCCTGTTACCAAACCAAACCAGCTGGAATCGAAGAGAACAATGGAGAGGCAACGTGGCTCAGACGACTGTAGCAGATGGCACGGGTTCAAAACAGCGACAGTCAAAACAGCGATCGTCATAACAGCGACTTCAAAACAGCGACTGTGTCAAAACAGCGACGGTCAAAACAGCGACTTCAAAACAGCGGCTGTATCAAAACAGCGACTGTATCAAAACAGCGACTGTATCAAAACAGCGACTTCATCACAAAGCTATTCTGGTCCAACCGTAAACCTAACACAGTGGTTCTCAACTTTTTGACACATAGACCCCTTTTTCATTTTCTAAACTTATCCAAGGACCCCAAATGAAAAAACTACATAAATGCATAGAGAAAAAATAAAACCTAAAACAATAGCAACATTTTGATGAAGTATTTAATGAAAATTATAAATTTTGATTGAAATAAAATTTAAAAGCAATTAATGACGCAGATTAGTATATGCTACATACATATGCACTTATTCATATACAAACAGCTGGTGAGTGAAATAAAATTGTATCAACAAAAAATTATAAATAACATTTAATTTGTCTTAGCTCCATAATATATAAAATGAATTAAAAGGAAGATTTAAAACAGAATAGAAAAGATGAAGGTTATTTAAATTATATCTCATTTTGATAAAGTATTTATTGAAATTAAAAGTTTTGTTTAAAATAAAATTTAAATCAATTCACTGAGGCTACGTATACACTCATTTATTCAAAAAAAAAAAAAAAAAAAAAA
>MUZC01004740.1:362348-391296 GCA_002072015.1 Radix auricularia | reverse complement strand
TTTTGATACAGTCGCTGTTTTGATACAGTCGCTGTTTTGATACAGTCGCTATTTTGACCATCGCTGTTTTGACCATCACTGTTTTGACACAGTCGCTGTTTTGAAGTCGCTGTTATGATCGTCACTGTTTTGACTGTCGCTGTTTTGACCAGATGCGGTAGCAGATACCAAAGTGACTGAGAAATCAAGAGCGATGAGGTATACACTGCTACAGGTACACACAATTGCGCATGCCAGGAGAGCGAGGGAGGGTGCCTAAAGTATTCATATTATGAAAGTAATTGTTGAAGAGAGTGTGTGACTACTTTTCTGTAACGGAGAGCACGATGTTAATAGGCCAATGTCGAGAAAAAAAAGCTTACAATCGTGTTGCGAAGTTATGTTCGACAAGAAAATGGAAAATGAACGGGCACAAACACAAACATTTTTTTTTAAATTAAAAAAGTAATGTCTTAGCTGGGGCTTGAATCTACGACCTTCCAGGAGTTAAGCGAATGTAATAACCACTACACTACGAAATACATGATATTCTGTTGTTCTGAAACAACAAAGTAATCGAACTTAATTGAACGCATTTTGGTGTCGAGGACCCCCCACCCGCTGCACTACCTTTTCTTTCAAGCTGATTGATCGGTGGTGTTAGACAGCTTTCTTAGTGTCCGACATCTTTGAACCATGTGGAGAATTATATATATAGATTTTGAAAGCACGAGTTCATTAACTTGTTCATGTTATTTAATATTTATAATTTTTTGTACATAAAATGCCTGTAGCTTACATTTTAACTTTATTTTTATTTTTTTACATTTTTACAAAAAATTTTAGAACAATTTAAGGTTGTGTTATATTTGGGTTCGTGCTCTATCCTGGCCAATAAAATATCCACCTTTTCCCTCTCACACCAAAAAGTCACTTTATTTCCATTAGAAATTTCTTGAGGGCTTGGTAGACTTAACATCCCCTATCTAAGTCGGCGTTCAGACTTTTTGGCAAAAGTCATTGTGACATAACTTGGGCTAGATCCCACGACCTACGCTTGTGGGGACGAATACACTATTGACTTCTCTATCAAGCCGTTGAAACAAAACCACATAAAATTTAATGGTGCTAGTACAACACCGGTAAAACTAGACAACAAAACAAATCTTTAAAAATTATGTATAACCTTTTATTTGTATTCATGTAAATTTAAAGTATTTTACAAGTTTTTGTTTGTTATACATTTTTTTCACAAATAAAGAACAAACTAAATTCACAAGGAAAATCGTGCAGAGGTTTCCAGTCAATGCTACTGTACGACATGCAGTTTTCAGTTGATGGAGAATTAGGTTGGCCTGGTAACAACGAGATTGATATTAGCTGATTTATGGAGGAAACATTTTTAGAGAACTTAAAAATAAACATAACATTTTGATATTAATTTATTTTAGAGGATTCATTCACTACAGAAAAATGTTTGGACAAAAAAGACAAATATTTACGGAAGAAAAATTAACTATGAAAGTCACATTAACACTCAGATTTAATAAACTATAACTTAACTTAATAAACTATAACTGAAATTAACCAACCATAGCTGAAAGAAATGGCATTTTGTTGAACTTAAGATACTATATCAGAACTTTATAAACGATAGCTGAACTAGCCTGGATGAAATATCTGATCCTTATAAGGGCTATTCATGTCGAGCACGGATCCGTCGTCTTCCCATTTGAATACGTCAACCATCTCCATGTTATTCAAACCAACCCAGTACCACATGTCAGTGGTAACAGATGCTTGGTGCTTTATTGTGACTGCATCCATCAAAATGTACAATTTCTCGATGACTTTTATCGTATACAAATTACCATTCATTGCTGTGAAAAATTAAATGTTGCTGTAATTTATTTGAAAATTAAAATAATGCATGTCTAAATTCTTAGTTAGCTTTTAGCTAAAACTCTTTTTTTTAATATTTTAATTAAAGCTTCAGCTAAAAGCTAATTTGTATTGGTTTACGTTTTAAAATTTTGATTTCAAGATTTGAACTCTGCAAAATAATTAATAAAACATTTAGCCAATAAATGAATTAAGTTTTAAAAGCATTGGCAGATAAACTTTATACGCATAATAAATATACGTTGAGTTTTACATATAAAGTGAAGTTTGATTTCGCTAGTACTAAACTTGCCTACATAGAAGGTAGCAGCTAGACAGGCTGCAGTTTAAAAATGAAAGTATTTATTTAAAAATATGTAAATATTGCAGTTTTGGTCAATTGAAAATTCAACAACAAAAAAATAGATTATAGGACATCCCAACAGCCAAGTTAATTATCAACTATTAGAGTTGTGAAAATGAAATTTTTAAAATTAAGCTTAACATTGTGGCAAATTAAAATGCAAAAATAGATTAAATATTAAAACATATGCAGGTAAATTTGTTCATGATTTTTACGGGTAATTTCTTGGAGCGGTTCATAAATATTTTTGAGATCTATGATTTGAGAACATCCCCTTTCTTATAGAGTATAAATATAGTAACAGTCGAATTTCTGTCCTCTTATACAGTAAATTATAGAAACGTTATATGACGGAGGACAAACAGAATATTCTGATTAAAATAGTCATGAAACGCAGATAAATCTTTGAATAATTGAATATGGTTCAAAAACGTTGTAAGTGCGAAATTACTTCTACGGATAAATTTTCCTTAATTAAGAACAGAAGAAGAAAACATTTCACAAGTATAATTCGAATTAAAAACATTGCTGTATGCGTGAAGTCTTAATGCCATTTTAGCTGAAGTCGTCATTAAGAGCCATTGTTTGGGATGCAGTTTTAAAACCTCTAAGGTCTAATTCTACCCACCACAACTTTCTCTCAGATTTTTCTTCACATTAACAACAAATATCATATATTCTTTTAGCTTATCATGACGCGGATTTTATAAATTCCTAAAGCCAATCATATTCTTGTTTTAATTGACTAGAATGAAGTGGGACTATTTTCGGGAAAAAAAATGATTTTTTAAATTGACGTTAGACTATAGTAAATGTAAATACTTTAGAGATATACAATTTCAAAGATCGGGTGACAAATTTGTTTTTCGCTGGGATGTAAAAGTACCTTGAAAAATCCAGTGCATTTGCTTGTGTTGTGGTGTAGGAAACATATAGAAAAATACGACGTTTTGTTTGGAAGTTTTTGCATTATAGTCAATGATTTGTCACGTATCTAAACGATACAAATATTATATTTTCAGTGATTTATATTAGATTTTGTAAGCTATGAAAATTACAGAAAAAATGTAACGACGTGAATAAAGACGTAAGGAATAGTATGATTCCCAAATAGAGTATTATTGATAAGGTTGCGTTTTGGGAAACATGGTGAAGGGATGAGAAATGATGGGGGGAAATCTTAAAGACTGATTTTATAATATCAATAATAACTCTGTAGAGTAAAGGATGCATTTAAAGTGTAACGTTTAATAAAACAAAATCATATAAGAATGCTTCAGAACATTCAACTTAAATGTGTTGTTACATAATATCTTATTGCTGTAACCACCATAGCACATATAAACGTATTAAGGCCATAATAATTTTTACTCAACAAAGGAAAATTTTGGTGTTTCGCTTTTGAATATTGGCTACATTAAACGAACTTAATTTTACCTTGGCAAACATTTTGAGCTAGAGGGTAGCTTAGATCATAATCAGAAATCCACAGCCAAGTACTGACATCACCATATGAAGTTTGCATAAAGTTTTCTTGTTCATAGAGTTGACCTTTTATGTAGAATTCACCTGTGGGATCTCTTTGTGACAAATTATGGACCACCCACGATCCTGTTAGATAAACAAATATTAAACAAATATTAATCTTCCAGAGAAAGATAGTAATGAAATTACCTATTGAAAATCAGTTTGAAAAATCTAAACTGAGAATAATAATTTCCATACATAGAAAAACATTTTTTTTACAATATCTAAATGTTAAATTTAATATATGATAGTGAAATAGGAGACATGCTTTGCCCTCTTGGCATACAAGATGTAATGATTACGATATCATGCAGGGCATTAGACAATACATTTACCAAATAATGAAATAATAGATTTTCGTAAAATTGTTATGTTTATATAAGGGCTACGGAAATTAACGATTAAACGATTAACCGTTAAAATTTTTTTAATTTTACATAATTTGATTGATTAAATTTCGTTTAAAATGTAAAAAAATATTGTGACTATATTTTTTTCCAAATAGTTAATATTTTTTTTTGTCGACAATACTTACCTTTCTCTCGTATTATTATTATTTATTTAATTATGTATACGCAAAAAATGTGGTTTTCTTCCTTATTTCTTACATAGCAGAATGAATTTGCTTTGGTACGTCACGAAATTTGGGAAATATGGGATAACCTTGAGTTAAACGATTTCGCGAAATAATGAATCACAACTTAATGGGATCTATAATTAATTGAAATTATCTGATTCAATTTTTCCCAATAAGTCAAACAATTTTTTCATTCGGTACCAGTCCTAATTTATATTAATTTGTATCTGGTATTACCCCAAAGTGCAATTCTTAGTCTGTCGGTCAAAGTAAAATCCTACACAGTGAACGTATTGAAGACATGACATCACGCAATGAATTTTATTGATGACTGGCGTGGAGACTCCACTGGAAATCAGTTCAATCTTTGTGTCTGTGACTTTCTCCATTGTGATTTGTTTAATAGATGATTGTCCTGTTGCCACATAAAAAATTGGCAAAGTCAGTTAATTGTGAATAAACGAAGATTTTTCATAGGTATAAATAATAATTTGAAATTATAGTGAATGAAACAATATGATAATGCGTTTGAAAATGTGAAATTAAGACGAAGAAAATCACGCTTTTTTAAATGAAATGATAACCAGCGATAGATCTATGTCTGAAACAAGGTTAGATGTGAAATCTCTCAGTGGAACTATTTAAAGTCTAACAGCATGCATTTAATTTATGGAAATAAAATGTGATAATTACTTGAAATTCCAAGGAAAATATTTCTTCATCTCAATTCAATTTTTAAAAAAACACATTATGCAAACATTTAATCATTTATGATTTTTTTGAAAATATTTTTTTTTTCTGGAAGCATACAAAATGGTTCTTATTTATTAAAGTTTAACCGAGTCTTCCTTGTTTTGATTTCACCTATGTTTCTATCAATTAAAGTTACTGACATAAGGCACGCATTACAAGTAAGGATGAATACATACCAGTAAGAAATTAAGTTTATTTCCATCTAATATTTTTTTCAATAAGACACAGAAAAGATTACTTACCAAAAGAATACAAAATTAGACTTTGGACGATGTAGATTTTAGTTAAACGTTCCATACTGGAGAAATTTTAAAAATTTAGTTTTATGCTGAAATCAATCCTCAAAAATGTATTCTTATCTTTGATTATAAGTTACTATTGGTGAACTTTAAAAAAGAATGTGCACAACAAAAGAAGTGAAAACCTTTCTCTTTGTATTGTTCTTACATTTTTGCGTGTAATATTTAGATTTGTAAGTTCATATTTAGAAACGAAAACAGCGTCTTCTATTAAAGCGATTAAGGAACGAGATGTTTTTAAATCATTCACTAAGCCCAAGAACTTTTCAATACTATTTCGATCAAAGCAATATTCATCGAAGTTAACACTTGCATTGTTTACACTTTTATAACAGACCTTGTCCTGGTATTTCTGGAATTACAGTCTCCTAGTTTTGTACTCTAAGTGGTTATTTCTTCCCCACCCTCCCCCACCATAGACTTAACGAAGCATCCAGCACAATATGGATAATTTTAATTGAACATAAATAACGTTACTTCAGGGCCAATCAGTATTGCGGTTCGCCAAACAGAAATCTATAAGCTCCAACCTATTGACGCCAAAGACTATTGATGGCAAATATTTAAGGATTAACCAAGTGTGATAGGATCTTTTGCCCAGGGTATTTAACACAACTTTCATTTAAACGTTTACGCCCTTCAATTATGAACCCCTAACTTCATCGATCCCACCCAAGAGTGTTTTCTCTAATCTCTTCAGTGCATCAAGGCTTTCCATTAGACTTGATCCGAAATAGTACAATGATTACCTTGTTCCAAGTATTTTAGGGCATTGCCAATGGACTTCTTTGGTAATTCTTTGGCGTTTTTTTTTTACATAAGTGCAAGTATTTCTTTGTTAAATTCAAGTTTATGTCTCAGCTTCACATATCTTTATGTTACCCTGATAAATCTTGGAATATAAATAAAATGTCAATGTTCTACTTAATTTGCTATTAAAGACAAATCCCAGATGAAATAATTAAAAAAATTGCTATATATCGACGGTTTCCAAACTTTTTTGGCCTTCTGCTCCCTTTCGAGAGAAAAATATTTTACAAATATACTCTCAAACCACCCAACCTCCCTGAATTTCTGAAAGCAGAAATTAAAAAGCATTATATGAGTATTTATGTTTTCGTCGTTCCCTTAAAATAGTGTAAAGAAAAGTATAAGTTAGCATCATTGAAGTTTGAAATTATGAAACAAATTAGGGCACTGAGAACTTAAAGGTACCATATTAATTATAACATTTGAAATCATCATAACGTGAATAATGAACTTGAGTAAAGTTGTTATTGTGCTTTATAACTATTTTCCATTAAATATGATGCAGAAGAATGTAATTAAGAACTTTTAAATTTCAGTCCATATTTGAGTATACGCTCCTTTTCAAGCCAGGTTGTTGGTAGCCGCTTTTGAATTTCAATTTGAAATTTCAATTAATCATTTGTAATTATTTCCATCAGCCTCTCTTGTAATCGTGGAGATTAATTATTGTGTTTTTCAGATTCAAAATAAATCCCAAGTCCAATCAGTTATGTTCATTTCCAAAATATTATCTAATCCTTGGTGAAGATCCAAATAGAGAGCATCAAAGTACCCAAAATAAGAAAGTACGGCTTCATCATTTTTTCTGCTCCTGATAAAATTTCGCAACTGTCTGAATTCCCCTCATCCAAAATTTCTTTTGTAAAGACGACATTTTGTCATAAATGCAGAAATAATGGATTTGTTAATTTTAAATTCAATTCAAGACCTTGAAGCGAAAGATTCAATTTCATTTTTTTTCTTTAACACATCGGTCTCATACGCGATATAACTTTTAAATTGAATTACATGGAAGCGTAAAGCATCATTTTTATATTTCAAGAAATTCAGTCAAGTTAAACAGCTTATAATACCTATCTAAACATGCACCTTTTGAAAATCAGCTAAGCTCTTTATAATGAAGCAAACGATTAAATTCTTCATCCCCTTCAATACAAAGTTGTTTTAAATAATTTAAATTATTTACTTCTTTTTGTGTTAATAGCTTTTATTATATATTGTAGCCGTTAAAAACATAACATAGAGCTATTCCTGTTTCTATTCAATAAAATTTATCCAATGCATGAAATATTGATTTCTCTTTGGAATCGGTTGGCAAATATTTAGGAAATAACAGTTCTTCCTTTGTAAGCCGCACGTATTACAAAAGTAAAATTTCATTTCATTGCAAAGTTGATTCATTGAGTTGAAGAGAAAACAGAGATGTTTTGAAATAGCAACACTATGAATCTTTATCTTTTTCAGCAATCTTTATTTTGATATGCATTATTGCCAAATGAATTTTTTTCCAGATAATATCATATGCTGGCTTGAATAGCACTATATACGTTACTATAGGTCGTATAATTTGTACTTCATCAAGTGTATGAGCAATCCTTAACGAAACATTATAAGAAGCGCAAGCAATCCACCACAATATTAAATGGTAACGGTTGAAAAGAGTTTTGACATTGTCGGTTAGTTTGATAAATTTTTATTTTACTGTTCGTAAATAAGAAAAATACTTATTATTTTATCACCCTATATTTAAGTCACATGTTAATGTATACTGGTAGTCCATAATTTCACTAAACATAAATTTAAAACGTTTTTCAAAAAAAAATAAATCCATTTTTTTCTAAATATTCACTCTTTTATGTTCCGCCCTCTTAAAGTTATTCCCTGCCCCTCAAATGGACATGTTGCTTTAACCGCCCCTTGATCATTTCAGCACCCATCAGTAGCACCGTATCTATTAATTTAATAAACCATTGAAATTGCATCACTTATAATTCTGTAATACTGTAAATATGGACTGCTTTTTTAAAGGATTCCGGCTCGTAGGAAATTGTTTGTCAAACAGTGAGATGAGATATCATTATGGAAAGCAAATTCAAACAGTCAATTTACCTAAAAATTTAATTCTAAAATTGAATTTTCTGGAGATAGTATCTTAAATTGTTTTTTCTTTTTATTCTTTTATTATTATAGCTCAAATTTTCAAGAAAAATTTCAAAATATATATGTCAGCATGTTGGACATCGAAAGCTGTTACTAATTTTAAACAACTTAGATTAATCGAGAAATAATTTAATTGATTAATTTCAATTGATAATATGCATATAACCCATTTATAGATCCCTATGAAGTCGCGATTCATTATACTGCAAATGCTTTTTTAGTTATTTCTTGTATGTAATTATCTCAATTTAAAGCACTATTGGCCCTTGGTGGGATACAGGGCTTTATAAGTTATCAATTTATTATTTATTATTATTATTTTAAATGGTGGTAATTCCATAGCTTTCAAATTTTCAGACGTATCACAGCAAATGTGTTCTGCTATGCAAGTTATAAGGCAGAAAAAAAAACACTTTTTGTTTATTTATGGATGTCTTAATAAATAATAATAATTCGAGGGAAAAGTATGTAAAAAAAAAAATATTAAAAAATTATTGATTTGAGCAAAATAATATTTGGGATAATTTACTAATTTTAAATAGAATTTTAATGGATTAAATTAATTTAAATTCATTAAAAATTTTAACTTTTATCGATTAAATAATCGCTAATTTTTGCAACGCTGTCGAAAACGAAATTAAAATCATCTTAATTGTAAGCAATCCTTTACTTGTTAACATATTTTTTAGGTCATAAAAAAGTCGTTTGTAATTTAGAAGAAAGAGAGAGAAAAATTATTTCTTAATTAAAATCAAACATCATAGAACTAAATAAATAGGTCTAATCGGAAAATGGAATCAAAATAAAGAAAGCTACAATGTTATGAACGCGTACAGAAGAAATTGCATTTTGCTTTCTAAATAAGTATTTGCTATTTCAGGGTTTCGTCTTTTTATAATAAATTAATGTTTAAATATTATAAGTATATATCATGACGGTTTACTATTTAAAATGATTCTCAAATTTTAAACATGCCTACTTTTTCTTTTGAGTGCAACTGTTAACTGTTTACAATACAAAAGAATATTCAATGTTGTCTTCACTACCATTTAGACACTGTTAATTTAGCAAATTGATTAAGATACTATTTTTTAAAGAATTTAAAACAAGACATTAAGTCACATCTTAAACACGACATTGACAGTGACATTTTTCTAAATCGAACTGAACTGAACTGTCCCTTAACCCGACGCTGGGTTGTTGGGGCACCATTTTGAGTTGCACACTATCTCATGCCATGTGTCGCGGTTCTCAGCTGCCTTCTGGGAAGCGCTAAATGAAAGGCCGGTCCACTCTTTGACCTTGTCCTCCCAACTCTTCCCTGGTCTGCCTCTTTTCCTTCTTCCCTGGACTGTGCCTTGCAATATCGTCTTTGAGAGACCTCCAGATCTTGTCACGTGTCCGTACCATCGTAATTTCCTATTTCTAAGATGAGGTGAGAAGGTCCTCGTAAGGGCCAATGACAGCACTTATTTTATCGCGGACCGCTTCGTTCGTGATGTGCGTCATGTAGGAGATGTTTAGTACCTTTCGAAAACATCTCACCTCATTTCTAAACTATAGCTTATTAAAGATCTCAAAACAAAAGTTAAACAAGAAAATATTTAATTTTCTTTTGCAAAATGTTAATTCCAACTAAATATGAATTCGAAACAAATTCCGAAGTTTTAACTGATCGGCCGTGTCCATCTGATCCAAATCAATTGTTTTTTTTCCTCGTGATTTCGAAATTGTTGTTCCCACCTATGAATATAAACCTATAATTATGCTCAGTAATTTCTTTACATTTATCTCGAACTAAATTTCTTCATTATAGTAAACGCGATATATTGGTAATAAGAATCTATTCAAAGATATTTAAGAAAACCAATGAATCATTGCATGAGAGTTGATGAAACACCTTTCCCATATTTAGCGATTGAAATCTTTATTTAAACTAACTCCTTAAAAGACTTTATTTTAACAAAATAAATAAAACTTTAAGACAGACTAACTACTAGATAAAATAAACTCTTCTGATAACAAAGACCTAACACGCTTTACATAGACAAGAGCTAACATAAAGAAAAGATCTCAAAGGAGTGTGACCGTGGAATTTAATGTGTGTTTTTTTTTTGCAGACTAATCCATGAACATATCTTTCACATTTCTTCGAAGAATGATGGGATTTTGTGTAAATTACATGATTTATAAGTTTCATTATAAATCAATTATTTTCTTTAAAAAAATGTGTGAAAATATATGGTTTCTAATGTAACATTTTAACGTAAATTTTGAATAATCATATATTTTGCATAAATGCATAATAATAATTTTCTTTTTATATTTTAAAGTCAATTTATATCAATTCCTAACTTTCTCTCTCTCTCTCTCTCTATCTCTCTCTCTCTCTCTCTCTCTCTCTCTTATTTAGTACTTCTCATTCATCTATTTATCTACAATAGATCAATAAATTTCAAGACAGAAATGTGGGTTGATTTTTTAATTCTTTATGCAATAAACAAATTAAAATGTTGCCATTAGTAATAAATATTTAAGGGAACAAATTTAAATTTGTTTTTAAAGCGGACAGAAAATTCAAAGTATTTTAATAAATTTTATTTTAAAAAATATTTTAGTGGTTTGTAGCTAGCCGATGAGCTTTGATTTCAGCCCATCGGGTAAAAATAACATAGACATCCTTGCCAAGCTATTGAAGTTATTAAAGCGAACGTTGTAGTAAAGTCGAATTTAAAAATTTCATTTTTATGTTTTAGATACTATTTGCTGTTTGTGAGCTTCTGGTCTGTGATTAAGATCGTGGCTCTGGTCAGCTTTTGGTAAACGTTAATTTGGACGAGTGTCTATCGCGAAGTTTGGCTTATCAAACAGAAGCGCATCAAGTATAGGACATTGTGTGACACACTGCTCAACATCAATATGGTACCTGAAATTGAAAAAGGAAACAAGAGATTACACCAAATATTTGTCAAAATTATTTAACCTAAGCAAATACACGTTGAAGATTAAATCTCGCTTCAGTTAAGAGAATACTTGGGATGTAGCGAATTCCGGCTCCATTAACTCCAGAATCCTGCCATTTTTACAAATCCGGCTCCGGTTGCTGCAAAATTTCACTTCATGAATCCGAAAAAATCCGGAAAAATCCGGCTGGCTGATAGAGCACCAATATATACATAATAAATGGCTGCATTTTAAGAAAATCCGGAATATGGCAGTTTTTAAAAATACGTCTTCAGCTCCGAGCCTATTACAATAGTTTGAATTCGGTACAGCCCTTGAAAAAACTGTTTTAAAAAAAATTATTTAGATTTTCTATCGACTCTCAGAAAATGATAAAAGTATCTCTAACAACCTATCCATACCTTTCAATAAATCTATACATCATTAGATCTAAAAATATCCACAAATAAATGCACACGTCCATCATTCAATCCGTCCAAAACTCTGTCGGTTTATCTATCTATCTATCTATCTAATCTATCTATCTATCTATCTATCTATCTATCTATCTATCTATCTATCTATCAATCAATCTATCTGTCTATCTATCTATCTTTTTTATCAATCTATCTATCATCAATCTATCTATCTGTCAATCTATTTATCTATCTTCCTATCTTTTCTATTAATCTTTATATCATCAATCTGTCTATCTATATATTAATCAATCTATCTATCAATCTATATATCAATATATATATATATATATATATATATATTTCAATTTATCGATCAATCTATCTATCTCTCTATTTGTATATATATTTATCTATTTATCTATCTTTCTGTATTTATATATACATCGTCTTTCTTTCTATTTATTTTTGTCCATATATAACACTAGCACGCCTTCTCTCGCTATCACTCTGATCATTCTTTTTTATCTGTATATAATTTTTTTCTCTAATTTTGTTATGTTAGCTCCCTCTCCCTCTCTCTCTCTCTCTCTCTCTCTTCTCTCTCTCTCTCTCTCTCTATCTTATACGACTTAATTTTCTAATGTAATAACCTTATTTCTCAACTACTACCAGTAAAGTAAACGAAGATTCAGAATGGAAATAACTGTTTAATCTTTACTACTAGGTTCCCCTCATCTCCCGTCACTTTACGTCATTATCAGTCTTAACCGCTCTACACACACATAAAGCTCAAATTATCAGTTACTATCCACATGTCACGTACAAATATGGTGTTTGAGAGAATATGTAAGCACAATAAAAAAAAATTTAAAACATCCATTTACTTTAGAAACGTATATACACATAAAGAGAGAATCTTGATGAACAAGATCATTGAGCCTAAATTCATCTACCTATTTTTTATAACAAACCTTGAATGGTTACAGATTCGTTTCACAACCTGTGATATAGATCTTCTAAAACTCCAGTATACGGTGGTCGAGTGGCAGCACGCTCGGCTGAAGTACAGATGGTCATTGGTTGGAATCCATGCGAAGGTAAGGGTTTTTTCCTGAGTCAGCAAGCTCCAAATGGGTACCTAACACAAGTTAGGCGGCTGGGTAATGCGTGGAACCCTAATAGCCGTGGCCTGTGAACGATGCACCACTTGCCAACAGATCAACTGTCATGGTCTGTGGACGCAATTACCTTCTACATAGAAGAAGCGTCTGTATAGATAAGATTAGATAAGATTAGATAAGATTAGATAAGATTAGATAAGATTAGATAAGATAAGATAAAGATAATTACCTTTCCAAAAACGGAGCCTTTTTAGGCGAAGATTCGTTGAAGACTCGGATGAAGATTGCATCAGCTGAAGCCATGGAAGGACATTCAGGGAAGTAGTTGAATGGTAGGAGAAAGAAACTGAGGCTTTTTCCCACTGTTGACGTCACGGGAAGGTCTTCGCTTCTTGGGATGTCGTACATGCTTCCGGTTATCCACAGGACGATGTCCTAAGTTAAGATTGAACGTTTCACCTCGTTAAACTAATTAGATAACTGTTTGGATTTTTAGTAAAATGTAGTGACAAAGGTTTGTTTAAAAGATTAACAAGGCTGGGACAATTTCAACATCAAATATTAATTTTTAATTTTATTTCACCAATTTGACTTTCCTTACAACTAGCGCAGCTAATAGGAATTTTTTTTTAAATAGTGAAACTATTCATTCTTTTATTTTGACTTAACATCCTCAACAGAATTAATAAGTCTGTTATGAAAACCTTTCTTTGGGTGACGTCATATTCACACCGAAATCTCTCACAATTTACCGTATTTTCCAGCGACTCATTATCCGCATAGAAGTCAAAGAATCTCGTAACCGGTTCACTGCTGTCGTATGTAGCGTAGATCGAACTTGAAGAATGTTCGGTATCCTTATGTCTGGTAGCCACCAGCTGGTGCCGAGCCCAAGAGATCGATGGTTCGGTGAATGATCCTTGAGGTAATAGCGATTGGTACATACCGTCCAACTTAATCCTGTAATAATCATTCGTAGAAATTGTATACTAGGCATTTATCCGCAAAATACTGTTAGAGACAATGTGTGTGAAGCGTGAAAAGATAGTGATCTATAGTATTCCAATGATTTGCTGATGCGTCTCATGGCACAAACATAACTAGACAACACATAATAAATTGCTGATGGTGTGATATTTAATTCTTTCAAGTAATGTGCTTCAAAACAAAATATGATGTATGTCTTTTATTATTTAGAAAATTTAAGGATTGTGTAAATTTCAATTTAAATATTAGAAAATCACCCGTATAAAAATATAAAAATTAAAGGAAAATTAATTGATTGAATTTTTTAGATTAATAGAACGAATTTTTTATATGTATACGTTGCTATTCATCGTCTATTTCCGCTACCCTAATATTTATTTGTGTGCGTGTTGGGGTGCTTCATTTCATAAACTACAAAATATTTTAAGCTGCATTAATATTCTGTCTAGCAGAAAATAAAGTAAGACAAGGTCGGTTTAGACTTTGAAAAATAGTTGGCAAGAATATGCCACTAGAAACACATTTACTACAAAGGCAAAACCGGTCCAAGCAATTGAGATTTGCAATTAGAAATTGTTTCATTGCTGTCAGTTATTGTTATTTTAATGTGATGGGGTTATTTTTTTCCTTTTTCCCTTTGTTGTTGAGTTTTGCATAAGAGATAGTCTGAAAAATACGCCCCCAATCCCGTTGTTATGCACCATTGCTTCAGCCAGGTAAAACATACATATCCACTAAGGGTGTTTAAATATTACCTGTATCCTCTGGGATCTCTCTTGTTTTGGTTGTCACCCTTATTGGATACGATGAGATATTGTGGTTTCTCTGGGTTGAAACTATAAGTGGACTCAAGCTCAGAATTCCTCGGAACCTTTTTAAAGCTTGGCTGAAGGGTCGTCTTACATGGATTCTGTAATTAGTTTCTTGTTACATTTACCCCATCATGAATGCAATTAGAGAATTAAAAAAGTTAATTATCTATAATATATATATTAAATGATTTTAAGATTTGTTAATATATTGGAGTTTGGCATGCATCTGCCGTAAGACTATTGCAGATAGAATATATGGACTTCTTTGTTATGATCCGTTAAATGTTGCCAATTAAAACATTGCATGTTTGTCTTTCCTTGGACTATCTGTGTGTTTGCATGTGTGTGTGTGTGTGTGTATGTGTGTGTGTGTGTGTGTGTGTGTGTGTGTGTGTGTGTGTGTGTGTGTGTGTGTGTGATATATAGAAAGCTAGTGTGGTTACAATTCGTTTTGTGTTATATAAACAAATATCTTATTTTTATATACACATCAGAGTTAATGCTATATACTACTGCACATGATGTCATAATGAAATATGCCTAGGCTACAATCAGTTATGAAACAATTTTTTTGGAAGGAGTTTATTAACATGCCAGAGAATACTTCTACTTTTGCCATGGCATAATTCCTTTTACGTGTGAAAACAATATTCTTGTAGTAAACTGATTTGGTTTATATTTGCCTTTTCCCTTAGAATATTCTTTTGCCAGTAATAATAAACATGTAAGGTATAAATTACTGTATAGCCCTTAGCTTGAAATAAAATACAAATTTTATGCTATATAATAAAACAAATTAAAATAAATCTTTAAATGATTCTTTTTTCCCCCTTTTTTTCTGTGGTGGCTGAATTACCAAAAACCACCTAATCTAAGTTGCCTATTTTTTTTACATAAGATTATCATACCTGAATCAGGAACACAATACATCCGAAAAGCATGAGACTATTCTATTAAGATTTTGACAACCTGCGCCATATGTAGTTAAAGAGTTACACTTGGTAGCAGCTCAAAACTTGTTTAGCTATGTGTAGCGAAGGGCATGTATTCTACTGTTGAAATGCCGCGTCTTTGACTGAGCTGCCAATCCAGCAGCTCCTGAACCCTTTGTTGTCTATCCTGTAGGATTATTGGCTGACAGGAAACCGATTTGTTCTCATCTAAGTAAGTATGCTCAGATGTTGACTTTTCAATTTCCACCACTGATAAGTTTGTATTGGCTAAGCTTGTTAGCGTATTGTGGACTAATTGCTTGTACAAGTGATTCCTAAAGTTGTTCGCCAACCTATGTTCCCTTGTGCTCAATGGCTGCGCGGCCGCAATGATATCTGATCGATGCCGCACAGCAGCTTAAAATTACCGCAATTTTTAAGGTAGTGTACATGTAATGAATAAAGTGTAACTTCACACACGAACCATATGGGAACATTGGAACCAACCAGGTTTTTACGACTAAATGAGTAGCTGTAGCATCGAGTTGTTGTTGGTCGCTTCGAGATTTGTCATACTGTCCACTTTTCTCATTAACTTGTACACTAACGCGATGAGGGATCTATTGCACCGTAACCAAATTTATGTCCTTACTCAAAGATCTTTTCAATAAGTTTTAACTCGGAAAATACACGCAATTGTAATCCAATGAGCTCCTTACTACACAATCCTCTCAGTTGTCTAACAACAGCCGTAAGTGTTCATAGGTGTCTTTTAAGACGAGAGAGGAGTAAAAACCATATTGATATTGAAACTGCTCGGATCCACATAATACGTTTGAAGCGTATATTATTTATTTCCTATGTTGTGGGGGAAATAGAGCTAGTTTTTTAAAAACCCAGTTCATTTTAACTGAATAGAAGAATACCACTTTTAACCCAGATTATTTTTACCTGGGCAGGGGATGATATTTTCAAAAACATTAATTGAACTGAATATTTTAATATCACTTTGAACACAGATTTTTTACCAGGAGAAAGGGGCAACTCTTTAACCATATATTGGGTTAGGTTTTGTTTTTGTTTCATTACATCAAAGGGATTGTACATCTTTAAAAAAACAGCGAGACAAGTATTTGGATATTAAATTATTATTTTTAGGAATGATAGATAATTAACATTCATAACTATGGCCTTTAAATAAAAAAATTAAAATTACAAACATCATTAGACATGTAAATTGCATCTTAATACTCATTCCATACATAAAGTCGCTTTTCTTTAATTTTTGCTTACGTGTGGTAGGTTAGCCGACTGAAGACTTATGTCTACAGTTTCAAAGTTGTTATCTATTCCATTTATGTCTAAGTCCACCTTAAAATGGAACAAACTCTGATGCAGTGGCCCCATGATCTTTTCATTAAACTTATAACCATAGCTCTCTCCACGCCTGGCTGGGTCGACCTGAAGATAACCTGTGAAATGCATTCGAAGATATACACGGGAGTTATGACTTTTCATAAATATGGAGGCTCAGAAAGGGATCGAAATCTTCTTTAGCAGTAGAAGTTAATTGAAAGTCTAAACTCGTATTTATCACCTTAAGGTTTTTAAATTACTATTCTAATAAAGCGAGTATATAAGGAAAAAAAAAGAACAGAATATTAATGTCACGTCTCAATATGGTCATATCTATACACACGCTCCTTCTAAACAGAAGATTGCTTCGTCCACAACCCTGCCAGTCTCTAGGAAAATTACGCAGTGTTCACACACCAGGCAATGCCGGGTTGACTTTGTTTCCCTAACATGTGTTAGGTACCCATTCAGTGTTGGATGGACTCAGGAACACCCTAACAAGTGTTAGGTACCCATTCAGAGCTGGATGGACTCAGGGACACCCTAACATGTTTTAGGTACCCATTCAGAGCTGGATGTACTCAGGGACACCCTAACAAGTTTTAGGTACCCATTCAGAGCTTGTTAAACTCGGAGACACAATTTGGTTCCGGGAACTAATCCCTTCCTTCGCTTAGGTTCAAACCCGTGACCATCCGTAGGTCAGCTGAGCGCGCATGCCACTCAGACAACATGCAATATTTCCCTTTTTACATGACATCCTCAATTTAAACGACTTAATTATGTAAACAAGAGCTCACCAGTTTCAGTGACCTTAGATTCAAAGGAGCCGTCTTGGTGGAGGATGAAATCAATGACGTAGTCTGAGCTGCCTAACACAAGAATCGTTCTGTGGGGAGAGGTGAAAGGTTAGTTGAACACACAACTTGTTTTCTGTTGTTAATTGATGTAAACTTTAAACAAACCTATACTCCACTACCCACGACAAACATCTTCTTAAGAGTTCATATACGCCTGTCTGGATGTAAAATAACTGATCACTAATTTTGATAAACAATGGAACTTTAAAGAGAAATAGATCTTCGGAGAAACTGTGTTGGGGGAGGCAATTCAAATGATGTAATTATTTCTTGACGATAAAACTCTAATATAACAGGCTACACATTGCACTAAGCGACATGGCTCTTAAACGTTTATATATATATATTTTTTTTTGGGATGACTTACTAATTGCCGGATCCGGATAGTTTTGCCCTAATATTTGCCAAATCCGGAAACGGATATCTCCATATTTAAGTTTAAAGCTAAGGTGTGTACTTTGCTACTTTCTACACCAATACTGTTCGCTTGGTACACGCTACACAGTTCGTTGAACTTCGTTCAAGTTTGTTCATTCAAGTCATTGTAGAATGTTCATCTTTGACGTTGACAATGTCACATAGTTTCTATTATAGATACCAGATAGACTTCATGTGTTGGATAATAAATATTTTAATAAATAGCATTATATACTAATTTATTATCCAACATATGCAGAGTAACTGTTGTCTAAAAGAAAAGGTATGTTACGTTTTCAACGTTTGTAGTATGTAGTGTGTACAAAGCGAATAGTGTTGTACTGAGTGTGTAGTGTGGTGCACAAGAAGTCGTGATCTAGAGCAATAATAAAAACTGTTCTTTTATTCAGAGGATTTAAGTTTGATATGCTGTTAGTTAACTTTGTTATCTTATGCAGAACAATCATTTCTAAACTTATAACTTTTTAACTGAATTTTTTTTTCTGGTATTGAAATTGACTGTTTTTTTCTATATTTTGCATGGATTTACATTATTTCTTTATCCTTCCTAAATCTGCCATTAGTAATTCTGAATCAGGATAGTAGCGTAAATACCAAAATTAGGACCGGATATCCGGCATGCCAGATATCCATATCCGACAGTCACCTAAATTATATATATAATACTAGCAGAAAAGTTATATGTTCTGAAAATGACACGGAAAATTTTAATACATAACTCGCTTTTAATGTGACGGTAATTTTCATAAATGTTAAGATTAGCCTGCCCTACATCCAAACCTCTATATATTGAACATTGATGATTTGGAATCAAATAGTATATATAGAGAAACACAGTTGGGTTTGCTTTCTGTGGAAAACGTAACATAAAATCTTATATTTTGTGGCATTGGCAAACTAATAAACAAAAGGCTATTGAAGTCTCTTAGACAAAGTGGAAAGTACGTCGTTGAACAGGGTCCGGATAAACCTGAATTGACTTCTTGTTTCGTAGCATTTTTTGTTGTTATTACCACACCATGTCCAACGAATGTACATTCTCTTTTGGGTCGAGCCGTTAGGCTCTTAGGACCCGGTTCAATTTATCGTAAGCGAGCCTCATCAAGCGGGCATCGCCATAGAGGTAGTCCTCTGCAGGTAACGTAACTTCACCTTGTAAATCCCCGTCCAACTCGGGGCAACATTCGAGTACGTGGGCCAGCGTCTCTGCGGGGCAGCCACACAATCGACAGGCCAATTCCCTTCTGTTGTCAAACAACTTGCTATCATCAACACTAGGCCCTTACCTCAGTGTCAGGTACGAGTCCAGCATACCGCCATAGAATGAGCCAGAGTCCCTGCCATAAGATGCGTGTCGCCTCAGGGGATAACCGCTGTTACTTTCGAATAGACAGAATGCACCATCAACTTGTAGAGGCTCCTCTTTGAGCGGGTTGAAAAAAGTCTGTCAAAGTAAACATAGGGATGGGAATTGTGATGGGGTGTTGATAGTACAACAACATGCTACTGACTTATGGGTTACCAAACAGCAAGGAAAACGAGAAATATTGCAAAGAATTTCAAAGACCGTCCAGAAGGTTTGTCTCATGCCCTATGTCAGTACGTAGTAATAAACGTGTGGTCGACCTGATTGATGATAGTGGCGTACTCGGGGCAGTCGGCACCTGGAATGATCGTCTTGGCGGCCAGTCCCAAAAGTGTTGAGCTGAATACCGAGTGTGACGTCATCTGTTGACAGAGACAATGGTGGTGAAACAAAAACCTTTTCTCTCTGTAAGACATGACACACAACAGTAGAGACGTTGTATTTCAAAATACAGAACCATAATCACGTCAGCAAAATTAATTTTCGCTTAGAAAAATGTGAATCCAGATTATCGAGATAGTGGCGCGCTGATCAGTTAACATGAAGTATCAATATGTGTATGTGTCCGTTATGTAATAAATTTGTTCAATTTTCGTCATTCATTAGCAAAATATTTAATAAATTCATAGAAATGGACACACTAGAAAAACGTCATTTTTATTATTTGTGTTGAATTGTGTAATTCCCCAAAATGATGTCATTTCATAGCTAAATGAGCATAATAATAATTTGATAATTTATATAGCGCAATATCCCAGCAAGCAACTTGCTTCCCATCGCTTTATACAAAAATAGTAGCATACATAATTATCAATATACTCAATTTAACAATTCATGTCCTTCACACAGCAATAATAACATTGCAGTGGTTATAAGCTACGTTTATCATGTAAAGAAATGTATTATTGTTGTTTAATTTAAAATTTGAAGTTTAATAAGACGTCTTTTAAGTAGTCTTGAAAGTCTTGGAATACTGCAAATGTTTAATGGTAGAGAATTATAATACATTAGATGAGTGTCTAGTATGCACCTTTACATGTTAATTCCAACGAGAAGTGATGATTTAATGTAATGTTATATTTAATGTTTAATAATTAACGGGCTTTAAAATGGAGATATAAAGCAAAACTTTCCTGAATAAATTATGGCACAAGTTGACAGACACTTACCGACGGACCCTTTCCGAAGTAATATACAGCTATCTCTGACAGTGAGATTTCGTGAGCAATCTTTTCCCCATTGAATCGTAAGTCATAAATGGCAGGTCCGGTGATGCTCGACATTCGGAAATAGAAAGACCATTGGAAGTACTTCACCTGTTTTTAATGAAAGACAAAAAACATTTATCCTGAAAGTTTGTCACACAGATATATTGACTGCTACAGCCCAAGTCAACATTTTAACTGTAAGGCGTTAACTATATATATATATATATATTGACTGCTACAGCCAAAGTCAAAATTTTAGCTGCAAGGCGTGGTCTAAAAGATATATATTGACAGCTACAGCCCCAGTCAAAATTTTAGCTGCAAGGCTTGGACTAAGAGTTATATTGACTGCTACAGCCCAAATCAAGATGTTAGGACTAAGCTTTCTTCAACAAAACAATGAAATAAAATCCGGTTCCAGTCGCAGCCAGATTTGTTACAAAGACCAGTTTTCGGATTTCCCAGAGCGGAGCCATTATGAATATATTTAAAGTAGGGTTCTACCAGTAAGTGAGATTTATGATGTGATATCCTGTAGGGGTCAGATTTGTTATGATTGCCGGATTCCAGATTGGCTGGAGCCGGAGCCGAAATCCGGTATACCCCAACTAGTTAGTTATGAAAGTCACCATAAACTTTTTAAGATCTGAGGTTAAATGTTTGAACGTGTCAATGGCTTTAGCACTGCAGTGCAGGTTTTATATATCTACTACTAGCTGGAAAAATGAGTTGTAATTTCTTAAACCCTTCTACTAAACTTTTATGCATAGATTAAATGTGTACTTTGTCCACTCGACGCCTTAGAAAATTGTAATACTTTTCACATAGAACTGTAGATCTACACAAAATCTCTAATTTTCCCGAACTTATCGAGAGTGTTAATATTCCAAAATAGTTTTTGGCATTAACATGAGCTCATCGCTAGCGCTTAGAGGTCGCTCGCGTTGTATTAAAATGGTTTAGAAGTTGTACGTATCTTCTTCATACTATTTAAGACTAAGAATATAGACCTGCAAGTTAAACATTTATAATTATAGTTTGACATATTTAGTTGCTGTTAAACATCAACCCGTGGCTTGAGTTGAATATATTTTAACAAGTGCACCGCACCCCTAGACATTTCACAAAACCAAAAGTTGAATTGACTCTCTAGAAAAATATATGTTGTAACACTCGCCATCAATACTCCGCCATCCATCAATTCACACCGTCATTTACCTTCCTATTTTCAACGCCGTATCTCTTCCCGTCTTGTTCAACTTGTATGGGGGGTCTGAGCCGATTCGCCCATTGATCTCTTTTGTTTAGTGTGGAGAAGAGTTTTTCGTTTTCTTCCGTCGGTTTAGTCAGTTGAACTTTATCAATTCTAAGGCAGAGGACATCAAGAGATTTATTTTTTACAATAAAAATATTTTAATGCTTGGTAAAATATTTGATTTTTTTCTTCTTTACAATATGTGACCTGCGACGGTATTATGTTCCATAGGTTCAATACTGAAGTTGAGTAATGCATTACATAACTTGAATCGATGAGAAAATAATATAGTCTTAGTAAGACACTTTTATTTCAACGTGGGGTAACCCATGTGTTAGTGTTGTTTTTTTTTAATTGACTGAGGACGCCTAAATACATAATGCTGCAGCTAAATCTCAACAATAACATATTAATTTAGTTGTTTTTGTTGTAATTATGGCACAGTGAATTGAAAGATCCTTGCTGAGAAATATTGAGCAGAAGCCTTGGAGGCTTAACCAAGTTGCGAAAATGGGATCGAATGATGACCAGTTTTAATAAAAGAGATTTACTTTAATAGTACCCTCTCATGGTACCCAATAGGCAATGGCGGTTTGCCTTATCTGTCACCTCATACCCGACTCTGAAATTAGCTCGATATAACTTTTGAAAATTTACACTTTGAATTACTTCTTTTTCTATATAACATCTTTTGCCTTCCACTTCAAACTTCTTGTTCTGTAACTGCCTTCTTTTTTCATTTTTAAGGTCTTACATTGTTTTTCCGAGATATTTTCATGTATCGGTATGTTTGCAAGCTAGGAACAATTTGTGCTATTTTCACAAATATTTTTACATTAAAAAGTACGTTTAGCTTGCAAAAGTGCATGATTTTGGTTCAAATCTAATCTAAAATAAATTTATAATAACAATTATTTGTTTTATTTGTTTCCCTTTTAGTCAGTTTGTAATGCAATTTCTCATGGGATAAATTACGTTTATACATTGCAAATGTCTGTAGATCTTGCACATGCAACTCCCCCTGAACCATACCAGAGTCTTTAGCCAATATGCTAGGGTGGTCTCAAAGATTAGCAACGGGAAAAAATACCGAAAAGGTTTATTGGATTTCCTGGAGAATCCTAAAACCCCGTAAAAAATATCCGTATTTAGACAATTTCTCGCCAACCATAAGATCTAACAGGCTAAAATATACGTCAACAATAGCAAATAATATTTCCAACAACATTGGAGACGGATGTTTTTAAACACTAGCATAGTCGTGGGGTGTGTGTTCGTGAAGCAATTTTTGTAAACAATATAATTATTTTGTTAGTTTGAAAATTGTTGTTTTTAAATTATCATAAATTTCATGTAGAATGATAGTTAATGTGGTTTTTCTGATTTAAGAATGCTTATGTTAGATTGTTGCGTTGTTCCCATTATATTGTCACATTCATGGTGAGATGTGGCGTGAGGAGACATGATGTTACATTTTGTTTAATTTTATAATTACTTATCAGATTCGACTTTTAATGTTAGAAATCTATCTAGAATGATTTCCCTTGAATATAAAAAAAAATGGGAAATTCTTATCTTATCTTATATGTTACAGACGCTCCTTCTGTACAGAAGATTATTGCGTCCTACGTATTTCTATGGTTTGTGTTTAGTCCTGTATTCTTACTAGAGTTTTAAAAGATGATAAAGTGGTGGCTTTCCTGGTTTCTTCAGGCAACCCATTCCACGCCCGAATACCGGACGGAAAGAAAGAAAACTTGTATGTGTTTGTTCTTGCATATGGAATAAGAAAGGTGTTTTTGTCTTTATGTCTATTTGAGGGTTGTATTAGGTTTTCTTTGTGTTGTATTTCTAAATTAGAATTAATTGCCTTATGTATAATTACTAATTTACTCTTGGTTCTTCTATCCTCTAGTGTTTCAAGGTTTAATGATTTAACTAATGGTGTTACTCTTGTCAGTTTTGAATATTCTCCAGTAATGAATCTGGCAGCTCATTTTTGGATTTGTTCTAACTTATCAATATTTTCTTTGGTGGATGGGTCCCATACTGAAGATGCATATTCTAGTATAGGTCTCACCAGGGTGAGATAGCATTTTAGTTTTATATCTTTGTTACATTTGTAAAAGTTTCTTTTTATAAAGCCTAAGGTTTTGTTTGATTTTTTAATAACTTCATTGACATGGGGATTCCAAGATAATTTCTCATTTGTTATGACTCCTAAGTATTTCGCATCTTTAGTTTGGGTTAGTTCTTTTCCATGAATGAAATATTTTGAATTTATTTGTTTCTTTTTCTTTGTTACTCTTAGCAGTTGACATTTTTCTTTGTTGCAAATGGCATTTAAATATGCATTCGAGTTTTTATTACTGGCTAGCTTTGGTATGAATTTTATAATAACAGATATTTAAAATCGATCCGAATTTTTGCTACATTTATTTTTTTCTATTACTCTCTTAAAAATGGTAGTGATGAAACTTTCTGGATAAGATAAATTTAAACAAATTTTGTCGCTTCTTATATCTGTAATTATCAATAGTCTCAGCAAAATTCATTTCAGTTGTAGATATATAGTTGTGTTTTTTTTTAAAATATTTTTTTAAAATTAAGTTTGTTCTTTTTTTCTCTTTTTTTTTCTTGTTTGTAATACTTAGAAATTAAAAATGGAACTTTTTGAAATATGTTTATTTTCATATTTAATACGCTTTTTAAATGAAAATAATCATTTTGTATTCTATGACTCGTGTTTCGAAATCCTGCATTAGAGTTTAACATTTTAATTTTTGTAAAATTATTGTTACGAAAATCAAATAATTTAATTGACAATGAATAATGTAAGAAACTTTTAAATATAGTTATATTTAGCAGCATGTGCATTAATCCATGCTGTTTAGGTTACAAAGACAACTATCATCTAACTTTTAAATTGAAGAACCCTATAAGCGTGAGAGCGTAATATTCATGATAAATATAACTTATATTTTTATAACCAATTTACTCCTTTAACTTTGTAAAATCGCTTCACTTTAAACTTATAGCACCATTCATAACTTTTGTTCTTAATTAAAACTTTGTTTGAATATACGAAAATGAATGCTTTTCTAAATCAATAGAACACGGTGAACATTTTAGCCAATTTATCAATGCGAAGAAAATATTACTATATTAACAAATTTAAACAGGAAAGGTAAATTGTGGTTAAATCGATTAATCTAACATTTAAACAGTGGGTCGTCATAATTCTTATGAGTTAAGATAGGAAAAATTAAGATAATGACCTTGAACGATTAAATAAAATCATGCCTAGATATAATAAAACATTTTGCAAACTTCACAATTTGGTTATTATCTCTATACAAAAGTTCAGATTACATTTTCATTTTTTGTGAGCATGAATCTTGCTCTACACTCACTTGTCGTTCTCGTACAAGTCCTTCAGGAGATTCAATGTCTCAAAAAGCTCCCCCGCGTAGAGAACGTATTTGATTTTCCAGTGAGATGAGTTTGGGCTCAACGTGTCGACTAGGATGCCAAAGTCAACAGGATGGAGTGAGGCGTAAGGGACTTTATAGTAACACAACAGCCAGACCAACCTGTAGGTTTATGCACGTACGAGACGGCTTGATGGCAATTTGATTTAACATAGGGCTTTTAACATTGTAATGAATACTGGGGACTGTGAATATGGTTAAGACACAGGTGTAAGATTGAGGTTGAGATACATGTGTATGATTGTTGCTCATACGCAGGTGTGACTGATGTTGAGATACAGGGTCTATGATAGTGGATGAGACACACGTGCATGACAATGGTTTGACACAGGGTCTATGATAGTGGATGAGACACACGTGCATGGCTGTGGTTTAGACACACGGTCTATGATAGTGGATGAGACACACGTGCATGACTGCTGTGGTTTAGACACACGGTCTATGATAGTGGATGAGACACACGTGCATGACTGTGGTTTAGACACAGGGTATATGATAGTAGATGAGACACACGTGCATGACTGTGGTTTAGACAAACCGTCTATTATTGTAGTGGAGATACAGGATGCGTTATCGGCTCACACACAAAGGTTAAGGTTTAATCATAAGTACTGCAACAAGATTCGTTTTTGGGGATGTGTCCTTGAATTTGGTATCGGATATGAGATCACGCTAAAGATGTAGCTGTTATATCAAAACAATGACGCAATTCTGACACATGTACGTTATTAAGTACGATATGCATTAGCGATTTTAGGATAATAACACAAATGTGTGATAAGATTTAACCTAAATCATTGGTTTTAGATTTTAAATGCTTCAGCATGTTTGGGATTTAGAACTTTGAGTTTGTAAAGTAGCAATGAAGATAAACAATTTATTTTTTTTTTGTTGAACAAATAAAATGAAAAAAAGTAAGTAGAAGTTCATAACACGAATGAGAACTGAAAATATTGTCCAATACGTATCTATCTGTACACGTTTAACACTAGAAGTACAACTAGCCCGCGTGCTTGAAGAGTGACCCGGGCTGTGACTTGTAAGAAGTCCTGGTACTTGCGAGGAGTACTTTTATGGCGATGCCCATTTGATGAGGATCGCATGCGGGCCCTAAGAGCCTAATAGCTCGAACCCAAAGAGAATGTAGATTCACAAGTAGAGATATAATATCATGCATTCCTTATCGTCACATATAGAAGTTATGTACAAGACATTTTAATAATTCTAAAAAGTTTTAAATTAATTATTAATAAAACTCAGTGTCGCTACCTCTCTGCGGACAACCTGGTAAATGCTGATGGCACAGGTGTAGGGATGACACGAAAGTCTAAGAACGATCTCACGTTGTAACTGTCTTTCATCAATGTATATAACTGAAAAAATATATACATACTATACATATATACGTATATATATATATATGCTCCAGAAATGAACGATTAATTCCTGAATTAATCCTTAACAAATTTTAACTATCAAATTATTTTTGAAACATTAATCGACCCATCACTTAAAATTTAATGGAAGAAAAAAAAAGGAAATTAATTAAAAATAATGTCGTAAAAATAATTAATTTCCTGAAGAATATATGAACAATTTTGTTTTGAAATATTGAATGACGGGAATGTTCAAAATGTTGATGAAGCTTGCCTACCTTGAAATCAACTCTTAGCCTTATTATCAAATGAAATCAAAAATATATTAAGTTAATTGCAGAAATGTAGTCGGACTCATAGACAGAAAATTAAGACAGCTCTTAGGAAGAATTACTTCGTTACAAAATGCAGATGAAGGCTCCTTAATCTATAACGCTCTACAATTGTGGAAGCTTGATGAAAAACGATATTTGACAATGTCATTCCTTGACAAGACCGTTTTCTGCATACCAGTTACATGTGAATGATTGTTCAGTTTGGCTGGTTATATCATCAATTAGACCCGCTTATCACTAGAACCCTTTCGAGAAGGACTGGCCTCTACGTGGCTCCACTTACCTGGAACCGACAACTCCTGGCAGGTCATGCCTAATTCCTATATGTTAAGTGTTATGTGCTAGCCACATATAATTACATACACTGTTCGGATCTTAGGCCTATGTGACATTCTCTTTGGAGGGTTGAGTCCTTTCAGACTCTTATAACCCGGCCTACAATACCAACGGCGAGCCTCAACATAAGGGCGTCGCCATGGAGATATTCCTCCGCAGTGCAATGGCTGCCTGACCTCACCGCGTCCCCAATTGCCGCAGAACAATCGGTCAGCAGGTGTGCCACTGTCTCCTCGGCCATACCACATAAACGGCAGCCGGGTTCCCTGTTTTTGTCCAACCTGTGAAAGTAGCTGTTTGTTGGACAGTGTCCAGTCCTCATCTGAGTGATGAGGGACTGGCAACTACGAGGCAGTTTCCACCAGGGATCTCGCTTGCGTGGTCGCGGCATTTTATCGTAAAGCGTTCGTGCCGTATCACCATTTTCCCATCCTTTTAGCCATTTTTCCATGAAATGGTCTTTTAGCCACAATTTTACCCCCAGCTGGGTCATTGGGCGTTCGATTTGGGGCTGGGCAGCACCCTGTTGTGCCAGCAAGTTTGCCTTTTCTTGCTGTGGTATCTTTGCGTGGCCTATTATGTACTGCAGGACAACCATGCCCCCGCGAGATCTAATATAGTTAACGATCTCTAGTACAGCATCGACAGTTTTCGTCTCCATAGAGCTCCGACTCAAGAGTTCCAAGGAGGATCTCGAGTCGGTGAAGACTACGACTGTTGGAAAACTCTTTCGTCTACATAGGCGTAGGCGCACTTCTTTCACACCCTTGTGGATTGCCTCTAGTTCAGCGTCCCCGCTTGAAGCTAGTCTTCCACATGGTCCAGACAGTTCTGTTACTGCTGGACCTCCAGCAGGGTATTCAATTAGTGCACCGTACCCACTTCGTCCATCTGTGAAGCATGAGCCGTCTGCATAGACTCTTACTACGCCTGTACCGTAGGCTTCAATAGTCCTTAGTGCTTCTTCGTGCTGAAGCTCAACTGGACTATGTTTCCCCACCGCGGCATTTGCCAGTGACAAACGTAGATCGGGCAGAGAGTAGCTTTCGTGGGGTCCCCTCGCCGGGATCATGGATATTTTTTCCCTGCTTTTGGGTAATTTAACTGAAACCTCGAGCTCGTTGACCACATCCATAAAGGAGGGTCGTTTCAGTCGTGTGCGTTTTACCCATCTGTTTTGCATCTGAAAACAGGGTTCGTTACGATCCATTCTACGGTATCTTTCCACCGTAGTTAGTATTGCTTTCTCTCGCCGTACTTTGAGCGGTTCCACATTTGCCAAGATTTCTACCGCGGCGTTGGGTGTAGTACGTAACGCCCCACAAACCAGTCTAAGAGCTTGGTTTTGGACTCTATCCAGGTC
>MUZC01004740.1:324168-361387 GCA_002072015.1 Radix auricularia | reverse complement strand
ACTTGGGCAAAGTGTTTATTTAACGCACGTGCGCGCTTTTCTTCACTTGCTTTCTTTTCCCCATCTGTTAACAGTGGGTTCGGGTTTTTTGCTTTTCCCATACCAGAGAGTGCGTTAACCAACCGCCAGACCTTTCTGCCGTCGAGATTGAGGTTTTCACACGTACCAACCCATTTTGCCTTTTTTGCCTTCTGTACGGCGTCCCGGACTTCAGCCGTCAAACGATTATACGCCCTTCGAGCATCGGGTGTCTTCAATTTAACGACCTTTTTCCGGGCCTTCGCTCGCAGCTTCACTAGCTCCTTCAGACTCTTGTTCCAATAAGGCCTGAACTTCTGTTTTCCATTCGATCTCGGTATCGCCTTCCTGGCCGCACCGAGTATCGCGCTGCACACTTTTCGGTAACTCACATCAACGTCGTCCACCTCGACGTTAAGTGGTAGTAACTGTATGTGAGATTCGCTCACATACCTATCCCAGTTAGCCTTCCGAAACTGCCAATGGCGCTGCTCGCACCGTGCTTTTATCGTTCTGAGCTCAAATCTCATCAATATTGGAAGATGGTCACTTCCTATCTCTGCTAAGACTTCCAGACTGTGTTGGGACACTAGGTCCGCAGATATGAGGGACAAGTCTGGTCGGGACTCGGTGCTATGTCCCACATGTAACAGAGTAGGGGGGCTCTCTGCACTTTGGAGCCTGATGAGATTTGTATTGAGGGCAACTTCCTCAATATAGCGGCCCGATGGGTTCCGGTCAGCGTAACCCCAGTCAGGTGATTGGGCATTGAAATCACCTGCTATGATCCTCTTGCCAAATATGGTCTCAGTACCAATTGGCAATGTGATTGGGTTCCTGGGACGGTTGTACACATTAGTGATCGTGTAGGCCCGATCACCTTTGTATACCTTTGTCGTAATTGTGTCAGTTTGGTTGAGGCACTCTATGCCTAGTACCTCAACCACAAGGTCGTCTCTTACCGCTGTGGTTATCCCCCGACACCTGGGGCCACACTTACAGTGATACAGCGAGTATCCTGTAAGGTGAAACGGCTTCCCTTTCAGAAGCGTTTCCTGGAAGAGTGCTACGTCCACTTCTCGTTCGTGGAGTAGCTTGAGCACTTCCTGTGTTTTGGGACGGATACCACACACATTCAATTGCAATACATTGAGAGTATGGGTTGACTGGCTCTCAGCAGCCTTTCGTACACGGTCAGTGGTTTGCTTTACAACTAGTGCCGGCCTGTCGTTCGTCACCGGCAATAGAGGAGGAGGGGTAGCCAACCCTCGAGACGCCCCGCTCCGAAGCATCTTTTGGGGGCGCGTTAGAAGGACGGCGCCACGTCCTGCGGAAGAATTCGTATTTTTGTAGTCCATTTGAGAGGGGGTTGAACAGAAGTCTTCATTCCATTGAGGACACAGCGTTTGCGCTATGTCCCTTGTCCGGAGGAACTTTCGGTCTTCGGCTTGCCGTGCCGGGCTTTGTTAGGCACTGGGAGTACAGCTCTCCCCGTTACCTTCACCAGACCTCTCGCTAAGGTCAAGCCCTCCCCCCTACACTCCTGGGGGGTTCTGGTGCATTTGACATTTCCATCTGTCAGGTTTGTTTGTTTCAGGTATAGTCGGGTCTACACCTTACTCGTCTCCCGGGCCACGTAGAGGCCAAACCTTTCCGGCGGACCAACCATAGGTCCGGCTCCCACATGGAGCGAGTCGGATCTTAGGCAAAGCATTTAGATGCAATGCTGATGATGAAAACCAAAGTACCCGTTGAGCATCGGGTTACAACGAAGTGACCGTTTCGTCCCCTCAATTTACTAGCAACGCTATTAAGTGGTGCCGGTTTAGGGCCAGGAACGCCAGTAAGGATTAGCAAAATGAACCGCAAAGAATGCAGTGGACTCCAGTTCTGAGGACACCTTCCAGTCGGGTTTACACCCTAGTTAGAACATTGATAATCCTTTGCAAAGCGGCGGTCCTAACCATAGAGACTCGTGTGCTCTGCCGGGGTGGTGCCTAAGTGGTAGCGAGTCGAAGTAGGAAAAATTCCACCCCTCCATTGGGAGGTCCACTTGTGGGAGATGTTTACGACCTTGTGTCCTGGACGCCCAAGTGACCGCTTCAGAAGCGACCGCTCCTGGTGTGCTTCTAAGCTTTTGCGTCGTTTAGGGAGCCAGACAGCTGAGGGGTTTTCCGTGAAGTCCCAGAAAGAGCGCATGCTCGGGACTGCTGATTTTCTTCCACGTGTAGGATCATCACTAGAACCAAATAATGTCATCACCCTTATTATTTTGCGTAGTTGGTTAAAAGATGATGCATAAAGGAAACATCCCAGTGTTATTTAGATTTACAACAATAACATTATAAAGTGTTACTTATGACATCACAGAGTTTAATTTCTGGCTCTAATCGATATTAATTATTAATGATTAATAAAGTGATTAATCCTTAGAAAGTTTAATCGATTTAAATTATTATGATCGATTCAATTTCGAATAAAATTTAAGAGAAAATTTCAAAGATATTTTCCAATTTAATAATCATTTTGTATTTTTCGTTGCTTATATTTTTTTCATTGAACTTTTCTTATATTTCTAGACGTGATACGGAAAGAAAATGATTTTTCTTCCTTACTTCTTTCAAAACATATCAAATTTATTGTGTTACGTCACAAAATTTGCGACCTATATAAATGCCGCGATTGTCGCGAAATAATGAATCGTGACTTAACTGATCTATAAATGCATTTTATTAAATATAATTCATCGAGATTAATTGATTGCATTTTCCAGATTAATCGAAAAAAGTAAAATATTATTTTGATATTAAAACCAATTTCTTATTTTTATTTTCTTTTAAATATAACTAGCTGACCTGCGTCGTAGCTTACGCTACTAATGATTTAGTGACGGGTGACATTTTATGAAAGTAATTGTTGAGGAGAGTGTGTGACTACTTTTCTGTCACTGAACAAAACGGAGAGCATGAAGATATTATGCCAATGTCGAGAAACAAAGCGTATAGCCGTGTTGTGAAGTCATGTTCGAAAAGAAAGTGGGAAATGAGCGGGCACAAACAATTTTAAACATTAAAAAAGTAATGTCTTAGCTGGAGCTTGAACCTACGACCTCCCGCGTGTTAGGCAAATGTAATAACCACTACACAACGCAATACATGCTATTCTGTTTCTCTGAAAGAACAAAGTGATTAACCTCAATTGAACGCATAGTTAGTCTCGATGATCCCCACCCTGTGCACTGCCTTTTCTTGACAGCTGATTGGTCGGTGTGGTTAGACAGTTTGCTTGGTGTCCGGCATGGATGGACCAAGACGAGAATTATATATAGAGATTTATTGCGAAAAATTCCTACTCAAAACGTGATTTTTAATAATATCTTGCAAAGACTTAAAATGCTCTGATGAAAATATCCTAATTTGTTTTTCCAAGATATTGCACAAGTTAATTTTTTAATAAAATTATTTGAGCATTTGATAATCATGCGAACAATCAACCAAACATCATCAAACACGTCTTCTTAAAATGTTCAGGATTGGAAGCTACGATTTAAAAAAGACGTAAATGATTTATTATTTCAAGAACCATCACACTTTATGTCCCAAGCTGTGGTAATATCACGTTTTTATTTAAAAATAATGATCCTATCAAGCTGTGCGTTTTCCTTGTGCTTTCAGATAATGTGTATTGATTTTTTAAAATCTTGTTTAATGAAATTATAAAAGAGCTAACTTCTGACTAAGTTCTGACAAAACCTCAACTCTTTCAAGAGACCTCATATATATTTTCAGAGTTCTGAAGATCAGATCAATCACTTCAATTGTCACCACGGTGAATATATAAAAAAGTCAATGGACATGTTTTTCATGGACAGAACAGAACATATATTTATTTACAGATGTTCAAATAAGTTACCTTGTCGTCGATTTCCAACGCAAATCTGTCTTTTATCTCTCGGAACTCTATCTCTGTGAAAGGCCTGTAAACGAATTTGTTGTTAAAATTTCTTCTACCTTATGAAGTGAATTTAGTTATCCGGCGCACAGAGAATTTGTTCTTGCCCACTAAGACTTATCAGAATAAATTATTAAGTCTACTTTAGAAAAGAGTTGTTCCATTTCATTTACAGATTCAGGGTTTGATACGCAAAAATAAATTGGTACAATATGATCAATAACAGTACGTTATTTAAATTTATTTTATGCTCTTGACATCCTACAATGAGGCTGAAAGTTTTTAATTTTTTTAATGAATTATCATTCTTAAAATATGAATAATGTTTTCTCCGCTTTCTTTAGTCTGAAAGGACCGACTAACAATACGTACATGTTAAAACTAAGAGGCCAAGGGACTATTAATTTTTTTTAAAAAAAAACAAACATTTTTTGTATTTTAAGGTAGCAGAGTTCACTTCACCAAAAAGCACGTGGACACTAATCCATGACCATTAAAAATAAAATAAATTCTAACAATCTTGTGTTCCACAACAAATGTTAAGTACCACATAATGGATTTACGTGTACACCCAACAAAACACAAATTTTAGTATTGGGGTGAGAAAAATTTGCGTTTAAAAGATGATGGCAAGTAGATCTAATTGACTCAGCTAAATTATTTTATAATGTGAAATACATTTTTTTACAAAATTTATGTGGCAGTTTGCATAATTAGCAGATCTATGTGATCGGGGTTTTTTTCTTCCTCAGGTCAGCTTTCACTCAGTGAAATAGATTTAATAGTTTTATTTCTGCCTCAGCTTGATGCAATCTTATTACTATATATAACTATTGCGTGACTTTAAATCTAATACCATATTATGTGGTTTCCCTCACATATTTATAAAAAAATACATATTTTGTATCCTGTCTCAAATATACCATTTTATGTGGCCCTTCTTACATCTAAAAAGCATATTCCATATTCTGTGACCTTTCTCACACCTAGCAAAATGTACCTAATCTTTATCCTGTCTCACATCTAACAAACATTCCGCAACATTGTGTGGCAATTCTTACTTACAACTTGTTAATTAACTAATTACCTAAAAGAAAACGGCACCGATCCTTTCCCCAAGGGTTTGCACTTCATTTGGTCAAGTAGATCACCACACACAAATTCGTCAACCACTGGTGTAGGTAGATCTCCACGAAACAATATGACCCGCGCTTGTCTAGGAGCTAGAAAATAATTAAAAAGAACAAATGTTAGGAGAGTATTTTTTTTAAATATTTTTTTTTAATATTTTGTGTTGTTGGTTTTTTCTATATTTGTGTCTTAATCCTACCTTTTCGAAGCGTTTGTATTAAGGCTGATTTATTAGCCAGGTACAGATCAGCTGTCAGAATAAAACTAGAAGACATAGATATTTTTGTCTCGTTTGAGTTCACCGCATTGAAATTTTCTCTGAAATGTGTTCGTATCTGAAAAAAAAGCATGTGCAAATTAAAATATATTTATGTGTATCTTCAGTTCGTGTGTCTGCATTTAGTTCGTGTGTTCGTGTGAGGGTATGTGTTTGTGTGACTTCGTGAGTTTGCTTTGCGTGCGTGTGTGTGTTTGTGCGGTGGGTTTGTGTGTATTTTTGTGTGTGTTTGTTTGAGGGCAAGTGTCCGCATTTTTGGCGTGTTTTTGAGGAATTTATTAAAATAAGAGATGTGATATTAAAAATAATTCTCAAAATATCATCTTTTGTTAAAATGTAGTCTGTAGACCTGGACCTGGAGGTTGCAGAAATTGACATGGAGGCTGTAGACCCAGACATTGAGAATGTAGACCTGGATATAGAGGATTTAGACCTGGACAGGAAGAGTGTAGACCTAGACATGGAGGCTGTAGACCTAGACATCGAGAATGTAGACCTGGATATAGAGGCTTTAGACCTGGACAGGGAGAGTGTATACCTAGACATGGAGGCTGTAGTCAATATGTCCTCTCACGTTATTGAGTTAAAGGGCACTAAAAAAGTTTACGTCAGCGCTTCCCTACACCATTCGTAGACGCAAGTCTCCACTCAACTGGAAAACGTAACTGTGTTTTTTTGCACAAAATTCAAGTCCAGTTTCGTGTAGCTTGACGTTCTTGTCCAGATTTACTTCTAAGTACGTTGATGTATTTCCCTATTTAGAAGTTAAGCACCATGTCCCACTCTAGAATCTAGAACACTCCTCCATTCCTTAAAGTTCATTAGACTGTTTTCTCCGGGCCAAAAACTAGACGCCACAAGGTTGGGTATTCTTCTCTATGACTGATATCACTTTGAAGTTAGTTTTAAATGTATCAACGCCTTTTCCCGAACTTCAGATAACTAAGTCATCAGCAAAAATAAAATTCTTAAATTTCAATTTGTTTTTTTTGATCGTACTGTCCCTTCGAAGCGTTACATGTTGGCTGCGACACCCAACGCTGTTGTTTGAATATTATCCCTCAACGCTATACTTTGTCATAACCCTAGATCTGTTCGAAAATGCTGCCAAGTGATTTTGCAGCATCTGTTGTTTGCCAGTTATGGACTGTATTCGACCGAGAGCTTCGCTCATCGGGTGACGTCTTTAACGGAACCCCCTCTGCGTCTCAGTAATGTTCTAGATTTTCTTTTCAGACTCCAGTTGAGCTGAGCCTTCATCACATGCTAAGCTGCCCTTCCCATCAAATACAGTTTGGGAAATAAGCCTGCAGCAGGCTGGTTCCTTGCCTCATTTGAATTCTTTTGGGCTTGCTATAATTGTGGCTTCTTTTCACAGTTTCCATAACGTGCCTCTAGAATAAGCTCTATTGACGAGGAGTAATGTATTTATTCGATATGTTTTTCCTGAATGCTTAAGCAATTTGATGTGAAATTAATGTTATGTATTTGTCGATTGAATAGTTTTAAGTTTATTTTAAAACTAATGCCCGCGATGGACTAGATCGCCATTAATATCAACTTTTATTTACCAGCCAAAATCCGAAGTTTTCTTCTTTTCAGGGTTCCAGCAGCAGTTTTGCGAAAAGGCAGTTTGCACTAATACAAAGTCGGATGGAAAAAATCGTGAGCTTTTATTTAATCATAATATTTATTGATTTATTATAATTATCAAAATTATTGGAGTTAGTTATCTAAATTAGTCAATCTTACTTTTTGTAAAAACTTCCATGCTCCATCTTCACTTATTGCGCATTCGACCTTTTATTAACAATAGTTTGCTATTTTGACATTTGCAAATATTCGTTGCTCACAGAATAGTGTAGCTTTAGTTGCCATTCACTGATGTGAAAAGCGACTAATCGTCGGACTAATTTTTGTCCGTATCAAACTTGAATTCAATGAAAGCAGGTCCTCTTGTTCATTGGAAAACTAATTGATGTTATTCAGTTTGTTTGAGAATATGCAGCTAAAAAAGAGTCCCCAGAAATACTTCGTGAAAATAGCCATTTCTCAAAAAAGTAATGAATCAGAGACTCACCACCCAATATAATAAATCATTTTTCTGTAGCTTTGCAATCATCAAGTAAATCGTATTTTGATTAATGTAATTGGCTGGCCAATTCGTGATCATGGCAAACTTTGAGTGTTTTTTTTTAAATTTAAAATGTTTTTCTATTTTCTAAAGATTAATACAATAAAAAGTAACTTTTACAACTGTAACAAAGATATAAAACTAAAATGCTACCTCACCCTGGTGAGACCTATACTAGAATATGCATCTTCTGTATGGGCCCATCCACCAAAGAAAATATTGATAAGTTAGAACAAATCCAAAAAAAGAGCTGCCAGATTCATTACTGGAGAATATTCAAAACTGACAAGAATAACCTTGAATCACTAGAGGATAGAAGATCCAAGAGTAAATTATTAATTATGCATAAGGCTATTAATTATATGGCTTTGCATCATTTTCATGATTGTTTGGTAGTTAAGATGCACATAATCTTTAGAATTTACTTCGGCTTGGCTAGAAATTTAGATTAGTTCAGATCAGCTTTGAGTTTTTATTAGACAGCTTTATACACTTTTCAAGCATCTAGTGAGACTGACGACACTGTGGGAGAAACAGTGCGGTGTTAAAAAATCGTACAGTACTAAGCAATAAACATATGATAATAAAGGGCTACTGAAGCGTCCAATTGGGCATACAGGAAACGAAGTCGAAAATATCCCCCAATTCAGGACTCCACAGCAAGAAAAGGCACACTTGCTGGCACAACAGGGTGCTGCCCAGCCCCAAATCGAACGCCCAATGACCCAGTTGGGGGTAAAATTGTGGCTAAAAGACCATTTCACGGAAAAATGGCGCAAAAGCTGGGAGAATGATGACACGGCCAGGGGGCTTTACAGTAAAATGCCGCGACCGCGCAAGCGAGATCCCTGGTGGCTACTGGCTTGTAGCTGCCAGTCCCTCATCACGCAGATGCGGACTGGACATTGTCCAACAAACAGCTACTTTCACAGGCTAGTTGGTATTATAGGCCGAGTTATAAAAGTATGAGTGACTAAACCAACCAATGAGAATGACACATATTTAGTGACCAAACAAGGCTCCTGTTTGAACGGAGGGATCTTGACAAAACTTTAGTGCATAAAAATGTGATGACCGATATCAAACTATTGTAGTAAGATGAATTCCTACTGTCAATTTCTTTGGGTCAGGATCCCAAGACAATGTTTTTTCGTAAATATTTAATTCTGTAGCCCCCCTTCCATTTTATGCAATTTTAACATTGTTAATAGATATGTCCAACATCATACGAATTGAATAATATGGAGTTGGGTGCCTTTAATTTCATTTTTTAATGAAAGATGTTTAAATATTGTTTTATTTATTCAATTGAAATTCAACTGTAGAAATTTGTTTTGGAAGCTACCACAAACACTTCAGGTATAAATGATTTCGAAATACCATTTATTACTGTGCAGGACACTTTTTAAACATAGCTTGTACGAAGGCTATTTTAACCCGTGGCTACTTGGTAAAAGGATGGATCTTAACCAAACTTGGGTTTATAAAATTTGACAGACTGTATTAAGGGCATATCGGGTAACAAAATCCTAATGTTCAATCCCATGGGCCATATTTTTTCTTAAATTTTATTTTTTTCCATTTCATTACAGATAATTGTGACGCATATTTTCATCATAATCCTGAAGGACATGTTAAGGTCTATGAACATTACATCTTACACTGTTTCTACAGGGCTCTCAATGCTCTTTAATTCCATTTTTGTGTACACATCTTGACAAACATGTACATTTATTATTATCCCAATTAAAATAAACAAAACATGAACTAATCAAAACTTACATCGTCTATCGATTTGGCTAGGACCAGGCCCTATATGTCGTTTTTTTAAGTGAGTTGCCAAAATATTATTTTGGTCAGTGATCGTTAAGAAATTTTAGATTTTAGTTGAGAACACTCCCACAAATAGTTATGAAAACAATGCATGATTCTTGACCAACTTGGTAATACGATTTTACTGAAACATGTTTGTAAGCTGGAAAGCCATGGTAAGCCAGTCTCCTAAGTGTCACCATTTTGTTTTAAAAATTATATTCACTTAATGGTCTTAACGGTCGACAGGCTTCACCATGTTACGCTTTCTTATTTCTTGTCCTATATTCTCGAAAAATCGTCAGGCGGCTTTTCTGAATCATCTGAAAGTGATGAACATGTTAATTTTTTGTCCCCAAAACTCAGTTGCCATATTGGTTTTTTCAACTGTCTTTGTTATTTATATTCAGTTCTTCACTAAATTTTTAACGCGGGATCCCAACGCTAACTGAATCCCACTGTTACGCTACTAAGCGTGGGTATTTTGCTAGTATACCTTTAACAGCAACACATTGTTTTCTAAAAAGATCAAATGCAAGACTAGAAGAGAAAAAAATAGTGTTCTCGGCGACACAACTGTGTGACTTTAGTTTACTTCGGGTGAAACAACGCAAATAAAATATGTGTTTGCTCTGTTTTAAAAACAAAGATAACAAGGAATGCGATTCAAAGCCCTCGTGATACTCACAGCAAGGAGTTCTTCCCTCGTGAGGTCGTTGTAGCGCCAAAAATGTATAGGATCATCCAATTTTATTATATTTCGTCCACAAGGTTGACCACAAATAGGAATTTCTTTCTTCTTCAAATATGGTCTATCTTTCCAATCACACGTGCACAAAGTGAGAAGCGTGAGGAATACTGCTGAGATGTACCGTAGACCTGCCATATTTTTACTCTGGTCGAGCTCAATGTTGTAAGAATAAATGGACAACGCGTTTTGAAAATGTATTATAACCTGAAAATTTTTTCTTAAAAAAAAACGTTGTCAAATAAATTACTCAACAATAGTTTCTGGTGTAAATTTCAGTTGAAAAATGATTTTTCATTGGCGGAATGTGTGAGTTGTCTTGTCAGGACATTTGCGTGCGTGCAGCTGTTTCCCTTACCAATAAAATGTTTGTTTTTAAAGCACGGTTATTTAAATGCCAATGTGGTCAGCTACGAAACGCTACCTGATTGGTTTACGAAAGAAAACCTAGAAATCGATTTTCTTGAGACTCAGGGGCGTATTCCGGGCCAAAGAGAGGGAATAAAATCAAGATGTTTGTCTACCTTAACACTAACACTTCTCTCCGATTGAAATAATACACTCTTAAAAATTAAACGACTGCTAAAGAGAGTTATAGAACTCAATTGCACTTCCTAAATCTAAGTATTAAGTATAATTTGTCTAAATGTTGAAGCTTTGTGTGTGCACGTACTGATATATATATATATATATATATATATATGATAACAACCATAATAAATCGGTGTGTATATATGTGTGTGTGTGTATTGTGGAAGTAATAATTGTGTGCCATCCATATTTTTTTTTAAAAATTGATCCCTCACAGACCATGAAGATCCATGGGAGCAAGTGAAGTAACGTTCACAAGTTTCATTGACAACTAACGAGCATGGGATTGTGTAGTTTGCACTATGCCCCGGGGGCCTAGCCAGTAACATAGCTCGAACTCGCGACACGGGTTCTTACGGCGGTTCGGTAGTCCAGCGCGCTACTACTTAGACAACCGCGCCCCCCATTAAATTGATCCCTTACAGACATTGAAGGTCATTGGGAGCAAGTGAAGTAGCGTTTACAAATTTCATTGACCACTAACGAGCAGGGAATTGTGTAGTTAGCCGTCCATATTGTTCAATGAATTGCCTTGAAACTTTTTAAAAACTAAAATATATACTATCGATACAGAATAATTCATCAAAACACTAACAAATAATAATAATGTTCAAAATAAATGAGCTTTTATATTACGGTTAAAATCGTTAGGAAACCTGTTTAGATCCTATCTAATGAAAGCCTTAGCAATTTTTTAAATGTTATAAAAAAACCGGGAAAATTACTGACACAATTCATTTACAATTATTTTTCATAAATTACCATTAAAAAAATAATGACCAACGGGTAAACTCGGCCTCACATAATGAGGGGCGTGGGATCGAGCCCACGCAAAGCTACATTTGGAATAAAAAATTGCTATCGCTAAAATGACCTCCGCAGACCTGGAGAGGACGAGGTCGTCGCCAAACTCTACCAAGCCCCGAGAAATTTCTTTTGATAACGTTAGAACCACTTATGATTACAAGGTAATTGGACAAAACAACAAAAAATGCTCTCACGTTGTATATACCGAGTTTGGTCAAGATCTATATACTGTGTTAACACGGTTGTTAATACTTTAACTAATTTTTATATTGATCACTTAATGGAAAAAATGAAATTTCCGGCCTCTGGTGCTTCATACATTTTTTATTTAACTAGCCGACACATTACCGTACTCAACAACCTCCTAAAGTTTCGGTCCAATGAAATATATGGTTTTGTAAGGATTAAATGAGAAATATAGATAGACAGAGAGATAGACATTTTATATAAATACATTTACTCAACAACAGGTCATGATGAACAAATTTTAGCTATTTGCGCTAAGTGTTGCACAATCTATCTAATAATTAAATATAATATATGGAACGTTTTAAAAAATGTAGACTTATTTCAAATAGTGGATACGATTGGATTAGTGTTTCAAACCCAGAAAAATGTCAACTGTTAAATTATTAGAGATAAAGAAATAAAAAAAAAAAAATTACTCAAAGAAAATAGCTAATCAAAAAGCAATACTAGAGTTATAATTGATTAAATATTTTGATAGAATCTCCAATATGAATATATGTAAAGATATTTTTTACAAATGTAGAAAGAACATAAAACTAAAATCCTTTTTTATATTGGTCAGACATGTATTAGAATTTACACCTTCGTATAAGGACCTATCTAATAAGGTAACATAGAAAAACTAGAATGATTTGTTTAAAGAACTGTGACACTTTTAGTTTAGTCACAAAACCTAAAAATCAACTTAAAATATAAGAAAAAAAAACAATGTATTCATAAAACATCAGGCAGCTATTTATAACTAAGAAATACAACACAGAAACAATCATAATACACAAGCTCGAATGGACATACAAGTAAAAACAATTTCCTTGTTACAAATGCCAGACAAACACGGGCCCATCATTCCTTTTTCTGGCCAGACATTAGGGAATGGAATTGAATGCACGAGAAACAAGAAAAAAAACAGCTATCAACATTTAAAACTCTAATACAAACTTTAAAATATTGAAAATCGTAGATAAGGTTAGGATGCAACAATCTTAGGTAAAGAAGGAGCAAAGGTAATGTGTAGGTTCATGGCGGTAACTATGATGGTAGGGATATTTTCAAACCTTCCTGTTCCCCGTTAAATATTCTACTGTTGTTTTTTCTTAACTAAATAATCTTTCAAACAATAGATTGTGTGTACTTCAGTTCTTCATTTCAAACTATGCATACTTTCAGTTCATTTACAAAAAAATGACTTTTTTACAATGGTTTAGTAGTGCCAGGTTTTTAAAACACAAAATATCTTAACGTGAAAAATAAAAAACGTTTTTTGCGCCGATTTATCTACCTTTGTACCTATAAAACACTTAAAACGTACTTCCACCAAAAGAGAGTCATAAATGTCGTGCGAGACAGAAACATTAAAACAATGTAAAACTACATTAAAATTTTGGGATCTTAATTGCTAGACAAACGATTCGCTGTTTATGCTCATTGTATTGATTTTTGTTATTTTATTGTTTGCCTTTTAAAATCTGAACGTACGTATGTTGTGTAAAAGATTTGTGAGCGGAAAAAATACTCTATTGCATAATTATCTATATTCGAAAGAATGTGTGAATTTATGTGTGTATGCATTAATACATAAATTACAATAAAGTATAAAATTACTAAAGCCCTCAAAACCACAAATCACATGTTTACGTCAAGCCCATAAAATACGCAAGCAGTTTGTTCCACCTTTTTTATTTTATCAGCAAAACATTTTTTTTAAAAAATGAAGTTTTAAAGTAACAAATATCTATTCACATTGAACCCATGGAGATGATTTCTAGCCTTTTACGTGGTTCTGTTGATTTCATTCCTTGCATTTATCTGAAAACTTTGATAATTGCTGATTACGAATTTAGTCATGAAAACGTTTTTTAGGTGGGACCCAAATTAAAAAAAAAATAAATAAATAAATAAAAAAATAAATANTATATATATATATAATCACCACATTCATTGCCTGTGCTCCCGTCTTCTTGTCTTCCTCCCTGGATTTCGCCTTGCATAATATTCTTTGCGAGACTTCAAGATCTTGCAAAGTGTTCATACCATCGTAGCTTTTTCTTGTTTGTTGAGGTCAGAAGTTCCTCTAAAGGGCCCATATAGGCAGTTATTTTCTTGCGGACTGCTTCATTTGTGATGTGTTCTTTGTAAGATATTCTCAGTATTTGTCGGTAATATCTCATCTCTAGCGCATTCATTCTTCTTTGGAGGTCTGTGGTGAACGTCCAAGCCTCGCAACCATACATGAAGACTGGCATAGCCAGAGAGCGCATAAGTCGAATCTTTGATCTCAGAGAGAGTTTATAAATCAAGGACTGCCTGACTATTGGCTGGTGAAGCACTACGATTTCATGATGGTGGAAAAAAAGACTATGTTCATCTACTCTGTGAAAGAAGGCGTTAGTGCCATTTCGGTATACGTCGCGGACACATAGATATTTGACGTACTTCGTAAAGCCCATTTGGTCATTGGTTATGGATGACGGGACGGATTGTTGAAAGAACTTTTAGCCAAATACAAGAACGCTACCCGTCATGATATTGAACTGTGTATTAATCTTAGTGATCCTTGCCGGAAAAAACAAAACAAAAAAAGGCGTTAAAAATTCACTGTGGTCAATCCAATGAATTTTTCTGATTCAACTCTCGTTGTCACGTCAACCTCATTGACTTTCAATCCCATCCTGACGTGGAATACAAGTTTATAATGGTGCATCAAAACATCCCACCAAGTTGGTAGTTCTCAGGGCCCTGATGAAAAAGATGGCACAAGAAGTAGCATATCAGCTTCTATACACTTTACGTTGTTTGGTGCTCCAATGGTTCTTCAGTTCAATAGCGCTAGGGAGTTTGCAAACAATGTGACAAGCAACATAAAGGAGTACAGGCCCACCTTGAAGATCGTTCATGGTAAGCCGCGCCATAAACAAAACCAAGGGAGCGTCGAAATGCAATATAAAATAGCTGGCAACTGGAGTGAGGGGTTGTGGTATGTCCAACTCAAGAACAACAGAGCTTGTTATTCTGGGATTAAAGGTTCACCCTACGAAGCTCTCTTTGGCTGCAGAGCTAATGTAGGCCTAACAACGTCGTCCCTACCTGACGATGATTTAAAATATGTGGAAACAGAGGAAGACCTCGTTAAAATAATACAGAGCGGACAAAAAATTCTATATTTTGAATTACTTCCTTTTCAAAATACATAATTATCAATAAAGTCTTTTTCGTTCTCTTTTTACACTTTTCCTAAACAAAATCCGGCATTCTATAGAATTACTATGTCTAGAATGCCTAGGAAAAGTATGTACAGATTTACAAATTTCACACTTTACCTGAAACCATTAGGCATTCTATACATTGATAGGCATTTTACAGAATCCATGATTTAATACATTGCCTGTCACATGTGTACAAATCATACCTTCTTTGCTCGAGAATCTGTAATGTCATTTTGTATTCCTGAAATGCATTTTTTTATTAATAACAATTCAAAAGCTGACTGCCTCATGGAGGTCTTTAGATCAAATGTAATAAAAAAAAGGCTTTTTATTTTATTTTGAAATACCAAGGAATTTAACAATTTGCCTAAGCCATGAGGTAATTGCCAGCGATTTTTTAAAGCACATTCATGTGTGAATGAAATAAACATTTGGTGGAAAAGCAAGCACGTATTTTATGTCTATTGTAATGCAGAGGGCATTAACCGAAACGTTTAATGTTGTGCTATTTCAAAAAATAAAGCTTAGATTTATTATGTTAACTACATAAATTGTTTGTGTATTTTTTAGTTTATTTTAAAACCTTCATCGCAGTCCCATTCTACATGATATATTTTCCAGAGTTGGGTAGGTCTAGAAGTTCCCAGATCCCATAACTCTAGTGTCACTATTGACATCAGTTTTTATAGTTGCCGTAATTAACGAATAATCTATGGATGATTTCTGGATGTTTTTTCAACAATTTAATCCAGTTTAACGATTGGTAGAATTGGGAAATTCTGCTATGACTGATATTCCGGAAGCCGAGAGGGAAAGAAAGTCGACAACATGTGATGGCGGCAAAGTTTAATCGCAATAGTAGATTTCCTACATATGAAATTATAATTATTTTCCCTGAGTTTAGATCTCATTGATATATTGTTTTTTCTATGACTAAGTGATAATTCAAAATCTAAACGAATTTTCTGCCTGGTCTGAAACCTATCTGTTCTGCTGCCAGTAATTCTTCGGATTTTGGCTTTTTCGGACTGAGGATAAATTTTAGCATTACTTTACTAGGGTGACTAATGCAGCTGCCTGTTTTATAATTCTGGTATTGTTTTGCTTTGCCTTTCTTAGGTAATGGTATGATTAGTGCCTGCGTCGAATCCTTAGGCTACATCTTATTTTCAAGTACTTTCTTGCAGAGTTTTGTTAGGGCTTTAGATACTTCTCCTTGACCATATTTCAGCAATTTAGCAAGGATGTACTGCCTCTTAAACTTAGCTCAAAAGCAGTGGTGTATCATTTAACGCTTTGTTCTGTTGCCCCTGAAATTGGTTTCTATCTGTATTGAGTTTACAATTGTTCAGGTCGGTTCAATATTCTTTCCATTTTCTTAGTACTGCAATTTTATCAGTCAGGAGATGGCCTTTACTGTCTTCCAGTATCGAAGCTGTCACCTGGTGCGTTTTTTTAAATATATTTCTTAATGTCTCATACGCTTTCTTAGTATTACTAAAAGCGATGCTAACTTCCACTGTGCGGCACTGGTTATCTATCCAGTCCTCTTTGGCCTGCCTCACTCCCTTCCTGATCTTTGTCGTAATCCACCTATTTTGGTCTACCTACTCATAGAGAAACATCGACAGCACAACTTCATAGACTTCAAGAAAGCCTTTGATCGAGTATAGCACAAGGGACTTTGGAAAAATATGAGAGCTTTCAACATTGAAGAATGGCTGGTAAAAGTGATCCAACAACTCTACAAACAGGCAAGAAGTGCAGTTGCATTTAGAAACTGCGTAGGTGACTTCTTCACAGTGACGATGTGAGTCTTTAAGAGATGCATTCTCTCACATGTCCTATTCAATATCTTCCTTGAAATAATCACGCAAGAAAAACTCAGTGATCACCATACGCCCATTTCTATAGGTGGAAGACCCTTATGCAACCTAAGATATGCTGATGACTTACATTTTTTGGCAGGGAGCAGTAATGCTTACAGGAGCTCACTGACAAACTTGCAGACAGATCATGTGAATATGACATGGAAATCAGTTCCGAGAAAAACATATTGGTTAATACCTCAGATGCCAGTACGGCAAACATAGTATTAAACCAACAAAACCTGGAGGAAGTAAATAACTTTAAATATCTAGGAGCCATTATATCTAGAGATGGAACCCGCGAGGCTGAAATTCGAGCAAGAATTCAGTCGGCAATGGCAGTCATGACGAAGTTAACCAAAATATGGAGAGAAAAAACATTAGCCTGACAAAATAGCACAGGCTTTACAGAGTTCTCATTAAAACCGTAGTATTTTATGGATGTGAGACCTTTTCACGTATGCCAACCAAAAAAGCAAGCTGCAGGCATTTGAAAACAAATGAATGAGGAGAAAAATTATTATCTCCTATTTAGAACACAAGACCAATGAATATGTCTGTGAAAAATAAACTCGAATGTGGGTCGTTAGGAAAAGATTTTAAAAACAACTACGAGGCATCAGATTGCATGGTTCAGTCATGTACTGCGCCATGACACCCTTAAACAAAAATGAACTTTCAAGGCACAGAAGAATGTGTGAGCGAAGAGGTCGACAACGGAAAAGCTGGCTTGATTACATAAAGACTTGAAAATGGGTGGGATTCAGTTATAAGCATTTTGGGAGATCGTTATCTGTTGATGTGTCAATGCGCTCTCCCGCCGCCCCCCTCAACGACCTCAACGGTCACGTGACTGAGGATGATGATGATCATAAATTGATATATATAAAGTGATCAACCCTGAACCAAGTACTATTGATTAATGAGGTAGTGTGTGTGCGTTGTCATCTGGTGACATTTCAACGAGATAAAAGTTACTGTTCTTTTAAATAAAGCACAAGTAATCAATTCTGAGACACATACATTTTTAACATACATTATTTATTTAAAAAGTATTTAAAAATAGTTATATGTTATTTAAAACAAACTTTTAAAATTAATTTATCGTTTCAAGACCATTTTTTAAAAATTGAAATGACAAGAAAAAATTGTATGAAATAATTCTATTAGTTATTTTCAGTTTAAGTTCTTCAAATTCTTTACCTCCCAATTATAGAGAGGATGCTAAAAATTTCTTAATTTTTAAAAGATATTATTTTTATATAAAGTCATTATCTTTAAATATATTTTTCTTAAACGGTCATGTGCAAATGTGCATGATAAATGACCTAAATGGAGTCGAAAGTTCACAGTGGACAAGCGTAGTGGAATGAAGAGAAATAAGGAAGGGGGTGATGGCAACAATACTTCTTGCATTCACTTGCGGTGTTCCTTCACAGAATATGATGATTCGTAGTGTAGAGGTTATCACATCCACATTTAGCGTTGAAATTTATGAGTTTAAGCCCCAGAGGGAACACTTTTTAAAAAATACTAATTTAATGATTTTTTTCTGCGCGTTCCTTTCCTTCCCCCATTTTTTTGCGAACATGACAGATGAGATTCCAACAATTGTTACTGGTCATCAGTGTTATTCACAAATAAATGTTAATACATTATTACATTTCGCTTGTTCAAAGTGTAGTGCTAAAATCAGTTCAATAGTATCAATTTTTTTAAAAGCTAATTTCGAAATAGAAATCTATTCCAAATGTGAGCATGTCTTCCAGTTATATAGTAAAGTACAAAGTGCAAATCATGTGATACTCAAAATTGAGATCGCTTTTTAAATAAAATCGCTTGAAAACTGTACGAAATTATTTTAATCCATTGTATTTTTGAAGCTACAAAACTGAAATGGAGTATTTGCTATATGTAGGTCGATAGTAAAGCGTAATGGCATTTTTATGATTATTTTTTTTTAATTTCACAACGATGGCACAGTTTTCTTAGAAAACAGATTAAAACTTGAGCCCGAAAAACAATAGCTAACTTTTCAATCCTCAGGTTAAGCTGGATGTGATTTCTTGTTTTAAACCCAGTGAAATTTGAATTAAATTCGAACTTTTAATAAAGTATCTCTACAGCAAACGAGAAGCCAAAACTCCTCGTGCTATGATTTCACTTCTTCATTATGTATTTTTTAAAATATACAAGCTGTGTTTCCTTAACTATTTCTTGTTAGTGATCTCTTGCCAACACCTGTCATTTAAGGTTCTACAAAGAATAGCACAATTAAATTTTTTATAACAATTCAAGAAATGTTTTGGTTGGGCATGTCAGAGAGTCAAAACCAATGTTGCGAAAATACTTTTTTGCCAACATTTAACGGTATATACAAATTCCAGTCTCTTAAGCACCCTACACTCAATCAAATCAAAATTGTTTCTACTCCCAGTTACTCCCAGAAAATAAATAAGGATATTTTTTTATTATGCAAGCAACAACAAGTTATTTGCAGTAGTTAAAATGTGTTTAATATATATATATATATATATATATATATATATTGCATATGAGGCAGCTAGACAAAGTTATCCTTTTTACTTAGAGAACTCTTAACTTTTTTTGGTTAATTAAAAGATGTCATTATTGTTTGTTTTCTGAGATTTCCATCCAACTGTTTTAAGCCTTGAAAACTGTGGATGATATGGCGAAGTCTGGTTTCTTGTTGATAAAGTCTTCCAACTGTGTCTTCGGTACCACGCATTGGCCAGCGGTACTGTGGTACCTTCAGGAAGCAATTTGATAAATGAGTTGTTAACATATGTGGATGCACAATAAAACCACAAAGAATTTTTAAAAATAATATCTGTAGGAGATTTGAGTATTTCACAGGTGCGCTGAGGTATGAATATCTTTTAAAATGTGTTATATGTTGATGTATGTTACAATGGGTGTATAAGAAAAGAAAAAGAGATTGGGTTCAAAACTGAGTGATAAAGAGATTGAGTGTAGAAGAGATAGAGGATCTCTGAGAGAATGAGAGCAAGAGAGGAAGTTTTAGCTACTAAGGAGGGGGAGAGAGAATGGAAGGATGCGTGAGACGAGGTGGCTATGTTAGAGAAAAAAGAGACAAAGTGAGGGTGAGGTTAAGACATTGAGTGACTGAGAGAATGTAATGTTTTACAAGAGTCTCAGAGATAAATGGAGAGACTGTAAAAAAAAACTCTAATAGAGTTAGACTGGGAATGAATGTGAGTAAGATTTTTAGTGATTCATAGTGGAAGAGTTGCGAACAGCGCGTGTGTAATTTTAAATGTGTGTAAGAGAAAGTAAGTGTGATGGGTGAATTGGAGCAAGAAATAAAAGTAATAGAGAAAATGTGTAAAACTGCTGTCAGCAGGCTGAGTATTAGAGAGAAAGTGATAGAGAGAGAAAGGGAGAAAGAGAGAGAGAGTTTTTTTATGAGAGTGATATTATCTGATCTTAACTCTACTGTTACAGTCATTCCTTCTTACGAAGATTATTGTGTCCTACTCTTATCCATAGTGTTGTTCTAGTCTTATTGAAGGAGCATGAACAGATTACCAAAATTTACCTTCTGAGCCGTGGTATTGGCTTGCCTGTCGTGTTATCGACGCTTACGAATAATGCATCTCGAGATGAAAGTGACGGACATTCGGAGAAGAAATTGAAGGGGGACAAGACGAAGTTGAGCTCCTTCCCTACTGTCGACAAGTAGGGGAAATCCTCTTTGCGTGGGAGTTGAAAGATGCTACCAGTCACCCACAGCACGAGATCCTGGTTGAAAGGTTTCAAATGATTGGTGATATTTTTCATTTGCGGTTGTTGTTGCTTTTGTGAGGTTTATTTTTCAAGATGCCACAAGTAAACATTGTAAATTAAATAATTAAACATGTATTTTAAAAACGGAAGCTAAAGATATAGGGTGCCATCAATTCGAAAGATGAAAGACATCATTGCGGATAAATCTTGGGTTTTCAATTATTCTTACTTTAGATCTGAAACAATTTTGGGGCGTAGGGGAAGTTTCATTATGAAGTATCTACACAATTTTTAATTACTCAGAATAAATTGCGACGGTCTAGCGGTAGCGCGCTGGAGGTCGAACCGAGGCAAAAGAGTCACGGGTTTGAGCCTCGAGGCTTGCAAGGCCTCTCGGGGCATTGCAATAGCAACACTATCCTTTGCTCATTATAAGTGGCTCAATGAAACTTATGAAAGATACTTCCCTTGCACCCAAGACCGTAACAGTCTGAAAAAGGTGATATAATTATGACAAAATAAAAAAGGGTTTAGATTTTTCTTAAAGAAAATTATATGTCTAATAATTTTATTAAGTAAATTTGCAAAATTAACATATTCATTACAACTGTACTTCTAAACATGTTCCAAGCGTTCTGATTAAATTCCTTTCATGTTTAACTAATGTCCTAATTAAACATTAATATTGGGTTTTTCTCATTTATGCCCACCTATCCCCCCCCCCATTACCACCTACGCAAAAAAGGCTATAGGTTAATTGCATTTTCTGTGATCTGCATTTTTCAATTAATTTTTTTTTTTTTTTAAATTGAGGGAAGGAGATGATTATAAGTTGTGAAATATTCTTTAGCTGCTTATAAAAACAAACGTTTTTCTATTTTAAAAAATCAGTACAGCTATATGTAGTTAATGTTTCTTAAAAATGTAAGGCTTAAGACAGGCAATACCTGGGAACAACTGTCATTGAGTGATACCGGAACAACAATTCTTTTCTGCATTGCAAATCTCTCCAAGAAACACTACTATTTTATATGTTTCATTTTTTCATTTAAGTAGATAGAAACATATTTTTTAATGCAAATTTATTTGCATTAATTTCCTTTCTTACAGATATTTGCTCTTTAACTGTTTTAATACTTTCCTGTTCCAAGTTACCTATCTTCATTCATGTATCGCCTTAATCCTTTACTTCGTTTTTTTCTACGTGTGTGGTATAATAATGAATTATGAGAGTATTATTACGAGACCATTATAAATAGTTTAAAGTCAGAGTGAGTCGATGGCTTTCTTGACCTCTCTCACAAACTCCAATTTGAAAGGGAAAACTTAGATCATGACTGTTACCTTAATTACCATGACGAAAAAAATGATTTAAAAAAAAATTTCTTAACTTCAGATAATTATGTTTGAGATGCAGTTTAAGTATTTTCCAATTATTTGCCAATGATTGACAGATGACTTGAATTAGTTATTATGTTAATTTAGGCTTTTTTTCCTTCATTAATTATGTAAAAACTAGGTGTATGTTTTTTAATTGAATTTCCCTCCGTTTTATCTATGTTTTGCCTTACAATCTTACAATGCTGTACATCTAAAACTAAAATTAAAAAATATGTTATTTACGTGTATATTTATCTAAACAAAGACTTTAAACAGAATCTTTCACCTTTTCAGGTATCAAGAACACAAAAAGTAAATTTTCATTGGTATTTTACACCGTAGTTACATTAAATTTTTATCTTGCCCGCTTCCTTTTCTAAGCAAATATACTATTTTTGTGAGTACGTTTCTGTGTTCTTATTAATTTGAAATATAATATTTTGTAGCTTTTATAACATGTAAGCCAAAGATACTGGTGATTAGTTAGTGTGGCCAAGGCTATTTTAGCCCCTGTTCAAGGAAAGAATAACCGCGGGTTAAAGTCTCGTACGTCACGCTGACATACTAAGACTTTTGCGGCAAACAACCATTTCGCCTAACTACCTTGTTTATTAGACCCTCTTTATCGGCGACAAATTTGGAGAAGTCTACCACAGGATTCACGCTGTCGAACATTGCGTACAGGGAGCTGGACGTGGTCTCCTCTGGCTTGAAGACAGTGGCATAGAGCTGATGCCGAGCCCAACTCATGGATGGCTCGTTCTGGTAATTCTCGGGTATTTGATGATAGTGCATTCCGGGAAACTTAAACCTGTAATGAATGGAGAGGTTAGTAACAATACACTGAACTTAAAAAAAAAATAAAAAATCGAAGTCTTAGATTAGTTATTTATTTAAAAACATTTGAAATAATTTACAAATGTATGCGTTCCTTCATAATTTATAAATCTGATACATGAGACTTTTGAATGATTGAGAGCTACTTTCTTTTAAGCCAATCACTAACATCTTAAACTAAGATATTTTAAACTTTTATTTTTTTTAACCGTTAAATCGTATTTGTCAATGGTTTGTTCTCTTCATAGAATACAATTATCATCGTTACGTAGAAGAGCTGGTTCTGTTAATTTAAACTGAAATGTTTTGAAATAACTTAATTACTTGTTATAAAAGAGGTCTAAAGGTTACTGAAACTGATCTATTATAATTGCAACGAGATAACAGTTTACGAACCTGTAGCCTCGACCTTCACCTTTGACAACTTTCTTTTCGGGGTTAGACACAACTAAGTACTGAGGCTTCGTTATATTGAAGTCGTAGAAGCCTTCCGCCTCATTCGTGAAGTTATGACGAACTATTTTGTTATGTACAGACGTAGAACATTTGTCCTAAATAGTTTACGACAAAAGTAAATATTTGTATAAAGGATATAGGAAAGACAATTAAGAAAGAAAAAAAATATTTTATAAAGAAAATACAACCATAGTAGTGGTTCTTATTTGAAAATAAGTCTGTCTGAGTTATAGATAAGATATTAATGAAGACTTTGCTATAGAATTGTTCAAGGTGTAGACGTGGTTAAGTTTAAGATTTCTATTCATTTTAAATTTAATTTTCTGTCAGAATTTTTTTCCCAGAAATTCACAAAGCCCATCAAGCCCACCCATCTCTTACTTTGCATTTGCATCTAACGAGTACAGCCAGACCCGCTCTCAACATGAGTTGGTAGGTAAATACATCGTTCGGTATCAATTGAGTTTCTTAAGGTTAATATGATAATTGGATTTACAAACAAAGAGTATGTGATACAGACTAGAGCCCTTAGTACAATATTATGAACTATTCTGTGCAAAATATGTGTGTAGGTTTGTGGGTGTGGCAGATAGCAGCCAGAATTAAACCTACCCCATTTATTTTGTTTCATGTATTGAAATGTAATTGATAATTCATTAAAGGATCGACTTTCTCAACACACTTGCATGACTACAGTTTATGTCACAATTGTGAGGAACTGCTGTAAAAATACCTAGACTAATTGGCTGGAAACAAACGTATCCTACGCCGACTTTTTTGTTTTATGTGTTTGTGAAAATGTAGGGAATCATACGATTTCTATGTTCGTGCTGGCGCGAGTTAGGCTACGAAATACAAAGAGACAAGCTGTGTTGACGTACGTGCGCCAGCGGCTTCTCGTGGGGGGTGAAGTCATAGCTGCTGAAGACGTTTTCTCTGCCGTCAATGTCAAGGTCAAACTTGAAATTGAAAAGATAGTTGTGCGGCATGGCGATGTGTTTGTCTATGCGGAGTCCGAATATGTCACCGTGGCCAGGTTTGTAAGTGTCCATCATTAGATATCCTGTGCATATGAACGAATGGACAAAATACGAGTGTGTGATGAGGATATTAAGTTAGTTAAAAGATCGAATTTATTAAGTAAATAACAGTATTTCTGAGTAACCTTTGAGTAGGCTACTTAAGGTAATAAGGTATTTTTTAAAATTATGAACATGATGGAAATCTGAATAAATATTTTAAAACTTGACTCTTGTATTTAGTTGTTGATATTTTTTCTTTCTCTTTTCCTTTTTGATACACGACGATATTATTATCCTTATTAACTTTAAAATAAATTCAAATGATAAAAAAATGTGTATGTTTAATGGTTTTAATAATATTAATTGCATATTCAAGCATATAAAAATAATATTTAAGTATATACAACCTCTAATACTGTATATGTGTTATAGTTATATTTATATGTTGTTGGTTTTTTACTTTCAAAACTGTGATGGATGGTCTTTTCATAGTTAAAGAACTGCCTCAAAGAACTCACCAGATACACGAGCCTGTGTTTGTATAGCACCGTTCTGATGGAATATGAAGTCAATCACAACGTCACTATTCCCCAGTGATAGAACTGACCTAAAGTTTATGTTTGACAAGAAAGTTGATTTGAGTGCGTGATGCATGAATACCTATAAATATGTGTGTGCGTATATAAATATATATATATATATATACCTGTAAATATAGATAGACAGACAGACAGACAGACAGACAGACAGACNTGGGTGGATGGATGGATGGATGGGTGCGTGGGGGTGGGTGGGTGGATGGATGAATTGATGGATTGGTGGGTGGGTGGTGGATGGATGGATTGGTGGATGGGGGGATGGGTAGTTGGGTGGGTGAGTGCGTGGATAGATGGATGGATTGATAGATAGATCGATTGATAGAATTATAGGTAGATAAATAGATAAAAGTATACATAATGTGTATAAATTAGTGCTGGGGAAATGAACGTTTAATCGCTAAACCTTTTAACGGTTAAATTATTTTTGAACCATTAAACAACCAATCACAAAAAAATTGGCAGTCAAAAAGTTTTTTTTTAAAATAAAGAAAAAAATAGTGGCCGATAAATAATAAATTTTCTGATTATTACATGAACATTTTGGTTTTAAAATATTGACTGGCGGGAATTTTCAAAATTTGATAAAGTTACCTAACCAAGACTTCGCGTACTTAAAATATCAAGTCAAATGAAAAAGTGTATTAAGCTAATGGCAGAAATGGAGTCTGACTCAGACACAGAAAATGACTACAGCTCGTCTGACGAATAAATGCACAACAAAATTGAGATGAAAGTTACCGGATCCGTTAACCCTGTTTAATGTTGAAACTTAGTGAACACAGAAATCCGACTAGTTTATTCCTTACCAAAACCGTTTCGTGCATACCAGTTACCTCAGTTCCATGTGAATGATTGTTTAGCTCGGCAGGTTACATTGTCAATTAGACCAGCTCATGACTTGAAATAAATATAGTGTCAACACACTTATCATTGTGGTAGTTAAAAGGTGACTTGTAAATGACACGTTTAAGTGTTATTTACATTTTCTGCAATAACTTTTAATTCGTTTAATTATGGCATCATAAATTAAAATTTCTGGTCTTAATCAAAATTAACGTAAGATTAATCACTTATTTTTCAAAACTCTACGTCTAAACATAATTAATTACTAACAACCCTAATATTTTATTTTCATGGCTATATATACATAACCATAAAAAAGGATGTTAGAGGACGCGTATCTTTTTCTTAGTCATAAACTGAACAATTAAGTAATTTTTTTGTTAACTTAAAGTTGCGAAATTTCAGAAAAACAGTGAGAAAGATATTAATAGATTAATGTTCGCCCGTTGTTGTACTTATATATTTAGCTAAATGAATTGCATTGAGACGTTCCAATTAGAAAATATCAATCATTATTAATTTATGTACACTTTTAGATACTGCCCAGCGCTATTTAAATTTAGTTTTAAATTTTTGTTAAAGATTGCATTAAGCGACGTTTTAATGTAACGTTATTCAATTGCACCCACCAGACTCTTATTAGTTGCAATGCCCAATCGGTCCGTAATATTTTAGTTTTACGACAGTGTGCAATACAACCAGAAAACCTCTGAAAAATAAACTTTTTTTTTGACGTAAAGGTAGCTGTAAGATGCTTGTTCTTGTGTTGACATGGTATCAGCATGCCTGATGACATGCCAGATGACATACCAGATGACATGCCAGACGACATGCCGGATCACATGCCAGATGACATGGCTGATGACATGCCAAATGGCATACCAGATGACATGACTGAGTATGAAACACGTGATTTGTGCTGGGAATGGAAATCATGCGTAGTCATGGACTGTGGGAGAATGGCTGGCTGTAAACGTACGTTTCAAAATGTAATGTGCAGTCGATTAAAGAGAGTTGTTACACATGCAACAAGCTGTTGATGTCTTGTGTCTTTACTCAATAACTTCTTAATGGTGTGAGAAGCGCTAATTTCATAAATACTACATACTATTACGGCTGGAACAATGAAACAGTGGGGAAGGGAGAGGGTGGCTCTAACAAAAAGGAAAAAAAGAAACATCCTATGTTTGCTTTTATTTTTATGCAGCTAAGTACATAAAAATATTTACCATTCCTGGAAGTTGGAACCCTTCATCATAACGCATTACCATAAAACATTCTGAGCTTTAACGGTTATTTTCGCACAGAGCACTTAAAAAAAAAAAAAACTCACCTCCTACAGTGACGTATCAAAATAAGAGTCGTAATATCTAATGACAATTAGGTGCTGAGACAAATGTCTAGCCATGAAAGAGATTCTTTTTAAAAAACGGGGCGGTCGGAGAAACAGACACTACCAAATGTGGTGAGCCAATTGTGCACACAAGTATGAAAAGTCGGCATTAAAATTCATATCTATTTGGGACACAATAGTTAAAGGAAAATATACACATGGCCGCCGCGATCGTTTAGCGGGTTGCTCTAACAGCAATTGGTTAGTTAGTTGTGTGTTTTTTATATATTTTATTTGGTCTTTCTCTCTCTTTTTTTTTCTCTTTTTTTCTCTCTCTCTCCCTCTCTCTCTCTCACTATCTTTCCCTCTCTCACTAACTAACGCTGTCTCTCTCTCCCTCTCTCTCCCTCTCTCTATCACTCTCTCTCTCCCTCTCTCTATCACTCTCTCTCCCCCTTTCTCTCACACTCTCCCTTCCCCTCCCTCTCGTTCACTCTCTCTTCCCCTCCCTCTCGTTCACTCTCTCTCCCTCTCTCACTAACTATCGCTGTCTCTCTCTCCCTCTCTCTATATATATCTCTCTCCCTCTCTCTCCCCCTCTCCCTCCTTCTCTCTCTCGCACTCTCTATCTCCCTTTCTCTATCACTCTATCTCCCTCTCTCTATCACTCTCTCTCTCTCCCTCCTTCTCTCTCTGGCACTCTCTCTCTCTCTCTTCCTCTCCCTTACTGTGTATATGTGTTAGTGTGTATGTATTTATTGTTCCTTCTGTACAAGATGTCTTTAGGCCGTTTACCTCAGCGTCAGTGACGAGTCCTGTAGGCCGTCATAGAAGTTCCCATCATAGTATTCGTAACCAGTTTTTCTCCGGAGCGGGTAGCCGTTGTTGTTCTCAAATAAACAGAATGCACCATCGACTTCCCTTACTGTATTGGATAATGGGTCGAAGAAAACCTTTGGGGAAAGGAATGAAACTAAAGTAAAATTAGTTGTTGTTTTTTTCGACTAATAATTTTAAAAAAAAATCTTTAAATATGTCACGCGGTATACAAATAAGAACTATTTCTAAATCCATTAAAAATGAACTACAATGAGATAAAATTAGGACAATCAGCCGGTCTAAACTGGAGGTTCAAAAGAACAGAAAGTAAGGATTCTACACTTTTAATTTTGAAAGACGATTCTAAATAGACCAGAAAGGATATGGAATAAACTACAGACCTGATTTATTATAGTCGCATGTTCTGGACAGTCGGCACCCGGAATAATGTTCTTTACGGTTATACCAAACAGGTAGGAGCCGACAAAAAACTGTGCTGTAGCCTGGTGGAAAGATTAAATGTCCGTTAGTGCTCTGTCACCTAACAGTGTTTGTTGAAAATGAAATGTTATGGGAGAAAAATCGTGTGTACACACCCGCTCGGAATGTATACATAATCATAGGTACACTTGCTTAAAATGGCTTACACTTCAAACAACAGAGACTGTCTCATTAATTTTACTAAAACTTGTACAACTCGTGCTTGTGTATGACTTGAAATTCGGCTTTGCTCGTAGAATGTAGAATTAGCTTTGATAATCGTCATAAATAAAGTGATTTTTAAAAAAAATAAAATACTTCATTCATGTATATTGAATTGGGGGATTTTAATAAAAAGATATTTTAATATATCTTACATATACATACGCTCCATCTATGCAGAATATTATTGCGTGAACAGACCATGACGTATGATTTGTTGGCAAGTGATGCAGCGGTAAGAGCCCATGTTTATGAGGGGTCCACTCATTACCCAGAAAACTAACTATTTTTATGTTCCCATTCGGAGCTGGGTGACTCATGGACGACCTAGGCCCGGGAAAACCCTTGCCTTCTCATGTATTTGAACCCGTGACCATCATATGCCAGTAGAGCGCGCTGCCATTTTATGTATATAGTTTTTTAAAATACACCGATTCTTTCAACAAAAAATAAACATTTTGCAGTAATTAAACAACTGTTTTTCTTTGTTTTTTTTATACTTTATTTTTAATTAGATAATTTAACAAGAAGCTGGGGATAGTTTTATTTGCTTATTAAAAACCTTACAATATTTTCTATGTTGTTATTTCTTCTTTTTTTTTAATGAAAACCAATATCAACTGGCGAGTGGCATGTGCAGAGTCTCAGGATTGAATCTCCGTGATGCCAGGGATTTGTTATTGAGCCAAATGGTGTCCCTAAGCCCACCCGCAACGTAAGGAAAAACAGGCAACCGGGAATAGCCTGTTCCCTCATAGCCGTGGCCTTTCAACGCTGCGTAACTTGCTAATAGCCTACGCTCCTACCAGAACATAGGACGCAATAATCTTCTGTATAGAAGGAGCGACTGTATGGATAAGACAAGGCAATGAAACATCTCGTTTACAAAGATAGGCCATACAAAAAGTTACAGCATATGTGCAAACTGCAATAAATCATCTTTACCCAGCTGTCTAATCCACTGTAAAGGGCGACTATCTCTTGCAGTGATATCTCAAAGGCGATCAGGGAGTGGTTGAACTTTACCTCGTAGAGCGCTGGTCCGTGAACGGAAGACATTCGGAAATAGAAACTCCAGTCCAAATAATGAACCTATAATATGTTCAATATGAGGGGGAAAAGAACAAAATACATGCAAGGAGTTTTATTAGAAGATTTTGTTTATTACTAAGTAGCAAATAGATTTTGTTTATAATACGTTTAGTCGCTAAATATAAGATAACATTTTTATTTGAATAGTAAATTATAGTTATTAACAAAAATCGTAACTTTTCAACAAATCTAAAAGATATTTTCTTAAAATTTAAATCAAGAGACTGTTAATGGGAACGATCTGCTAGATAGAAAATAGTTTAACATTTTTCAAATGCATCCCTTGAAAAACAAAATATGTGTTAAATTTTTATATATTGTTCTTAAATTTATTAAAAGACATATTTAATGTTCCTAAAAGCTCTTTTCAATTTAAAAAGAAAATAATTAGCGTGTTCTCATCCAATAGTTTAACAGTCTATACTCTCTCTTGTAACGTCTACCATCCACAATGTTTCCGCCCGAAATAGACCTTTTCTCACTAGACGTGAGCATATCAATGTCCGCTTGTCTGACACACGCATACATTTCCTGTCGATGCCTGAGACACACGAGGCCCTAAGAAAGAGCCTACCTTTCGGTTCTTGACGATGTACCTCCTGCCGTCTGGCTCTATTTGCACTGGTGCTCGTTGGGGATTCGCAGGCCGGGAGAACTCTCCAGTATTCAAATACGGGAATTCATACCGAGAAGAGCAGGGCTTGAAGTAGGTCACTTTAGGAATGCTTAAGAAAGATAGAACAAAATATGTTTTATTAAATGTAAAATTATGAATTCGCTAACAAAATGAGTGTGTACAATGTACATGTTTATATATTTATATTAGGGCATTTAATGATTTTTTTTATTAATCGGGAAAACATTTAATCGATTAATTTTAGTTTTATGATTATATATTAATGTTCAATTAATGTTCAAGTTGGAATTATTTATTTCGCATTATCGGTTAAGGCGCGGTAATTCCATGGCTCCCAAATTTTGTGTCGTAACAAAGCAAATTCGTTCTGCTATGTAAGAAATATGGAAGAAAAGCATTTTTGTTTACGTATGCATGTCTAAATAAATAACAATACCATTGAAAATTATGTAAGTAACAAAAACTATAAATTACTTAAAAAAATTGGATGGAAAAAAATTAAAAATATATTCTTTAATTTAAATGGATCAAATTAATTTTAATGGATTAAAATGTTAACGATTAATCGATCAATTAATCGTTCATTTATCGCAGCCCCAATGTTTTATAAAGTTATGTGTTGTACAGAATCGATGCTTTCATTTTCTTTTCTTAGAACAAAAACGTACGCAATACAAACTCTATCTATGCATCTATCCATCCATCCATCCTTTCATCCATCTTTCCATCGCTCCATCAATCCATCCATCCACCCATCTGTCTTTCCATTAATCTATCTATCCATCCATCCATCTTTCCATCCATCCATCTTTCCATCCATCCATCTTTCCATCCATCCATCCATCCATCCATCCATCCCTCAATTCGTCCATCTATCTATATATTTATGTAATTTTAAGAATCTAATGACATTTAATAAATCTATGTAATCAAAAACGGGCTCACTTTGCTGTCTCATTATTGTAGGCCGCCTCCAGGGAGTCTAAATCGTTGTACAGCGTTTTCCCGTAAATTATTTTTTTAATACTCCACTCAGAAGGGTTGGGGCTGGCGCATTCAACGAGAATGTCAAGGTCGACGGCGTACTGGCCCTTGGCGGGTGTGTAAAACGCTCCGATCAGCCAAATTTTTCTGTTAAGGAAAAAGAATGGTTGCCTTAAATGTTATCACTAAGTAGGTTGAACAATTTATATTTATAAATTGATATTTTGGGGGATAGTGACCGTCAGAAAAATCTCGCAACAAATCAAGAGTGAAGTTTTAAATCCTTTATATGAACTTTCCGATCTTGTAGTTGCGTTCCCGGAAAAAAAAATGAAAGAGACCCTACTTCGCGGGATCAAATCGAGCTGAAATTTTGAAAAATGACTTTTGACGCCTAAAAGTCCATTCTATCAAAATTTCATGTCAATCAAATGTAATTTAAATTAAACCAATGCATTTTTATATTATTCTATACATATCTATGTAGCACGTAAATTAAATGCTTATGCTACTTTATTTTTACGGGCTCGTTAATTCATTATTGAATACTAGTTTCTACAGTTCAAAACACTTTTATTGGTGCATGCGAGATATGATACTAGTGTTGGTCTTATGTTTTTTCATCTGTATGTAAAATAACAAACTTTTGTCCAAAAATCCGTTATATTTTAAATTTTGTATTATTTATTATTCTTATCATTATTGTTCATTAATTTTGTCATAATTATAATTTTTTATATGATTATTTTTTTTTCAAAAATTTACATCTCACAAAGACAAATATAATATCACCCTTAACAAAATATGCTGCGTGATAGTTTCCAGCTGCTGCGCGTCCTCAATCAGACATCCCTGCCCAGCCGCGAAGCTTAAATTGAGAATTGCCGGTGGTGCCCTCTTTGAAGAAAACATCTGATTAAAAGCAACACAATTTGTCTTAAATACCTTTCTTCAATTTTCCCTGTAAACCCAGTTGACATTGGAACGATCATAGGCTTCATCTGTTTGAAGGAGCTCACGTTGTAGCTGTCCAATAGCAATTTACCCAACTGCAAATAATCAAAAGATAACACAGTTTATTGTAGAAGATGAAACAAATTAAAATTGTCACACTGAAACATTGATTCAAGGTTCACAGGTCAAAAACGTGTTTCTATAATATGAAAATAGACGGATTTTTTAAAAAAAGTTATTGTTTGAGCGTTTGTTGTAATTATAGAGCTCGTTTGTTTTTTTATATTATACCTTCAATTTTTAAATCATTGTTTTAAAGCTTTCATGTCCACCACAGTATGTATCTAGCTATCTGACTATCCAATAATCTATCTATCTACGTATCTATCTACGTATCTATCTATGTATCTATCTATGTATCTATCTATCTATCTATCTATCTATCTATCTATCTATCTATCTATCTATCTATCTATCTATCTGTCTATCTGTCTGCCTGTCTGTTTATCTATCTATTTATCTATCTATCTATCGTTCACTTAACTCCTCCGTTGTCATCCCGTTCTGTCTCTTTCTTTAAATCTCCCTCTCTCTCTAGTTATGTATGTCTAACTTACTCTATGTCTACTTTTAAGTGCGTTTATCAGATTCTCTCTCTTCTTATCTTTCTCCCTTTCTCTCATTTTGAGTCTTTGTTCTTCCCCCCTTCATCTCCCTTTTTACGCCCATTTTTTATAATTTATGTGTATTTGTATTTCTCTCCCTCTCTTTGTTTCTCTCTCTCTTCCTCTCATTTCTTCCAATTTCTTTGACCAGGATCTTATAATTTTTTCTAAGACATTAATTTAAAATCAAGTATCCAATATTTTTATCTAGATTTTAGCCTCTGATTGATGTACTGCATTAAATCATAATTATTTTAAATTCTCAAAGTAAACACGCTACTAAAACACAATTTACCTTTTTATCTATTAACGAGGCAAATGTACTCAATAATGTTAAATACTCTGGCACGGTGAAGGGTCTGGCAAGGATAAAGAAAACTAAATCAGTTTATCATTAATCATAGGAATACTAGACCCTCTTAAAATTACACACAAGTTTTATATTCAAAAATTAGAACCAAACACAGTTTCCGTCATTGATAAATAGCTGATTTTATTTTTAAAATTTTCAATTGCTTCAAATTTTGGTTTGATTGCTGGCGGTTGGTTAATAGTCAGCAATCATCGCTTTGACTAGAGAGACCACCTAATCTCACTCACCATAACCGATATGGGGGCCGTCAGTACATGACGTCACGCACCTAGTGGGAGGGGGGTCAAACTGTCAGACTATACGAGACAAGAGGGAGGGATGTGTTTAATTAATCTGACGTCACATCTAAACGAGCAACTTTTTAAAAATAATTTGCTTGTTTACAATTTACTTAATGACGTTTTACAGGTCTGATCGCGTTTTACGATGTTTCAGTGCAGGCCTTGCGCTAAATAAACACTTAATGATAAAAAAGGTTATTTTAAAAATCAAATTTTTTGACAACAAAAAACGGCTTTTATGGGGAGGTTCTAGTTGTTTTTTTTGACGACATGTAACAAAAGTGAGAGCCGGGGGGAGGGGGGATGATGAAAAACCTGCCAGAATCGCTGATTTCACCTTTGGGGATTTTATGAAAATTGTTCCTGGTCATCAACTCATTTTAATCTTGGGAAGTTGACGATATACATAGTAGCTTCATAAAATGTATTCTGTCGTCTACCACGTGACTCTGTTGGTGACAATTTTATCGTAGACTAATGATTCACAGTTTCAGCTATTAAAAAAGGTTTCGGTTTCAAAGTATTTTTATCTACGAAGAAGAACTGTCGAAGGAAATTCTCCAGCGATAACAATCGTCATAGTTGTGTAATGATAATGATTTCATTAGTCCTCCAAACAAATATATTATTATGTCTTCATGGTCTGCGTCAGTCATTATCATCTATTTTAACAGTTTCATGTTCACATTTTAGTTGTTTGTCATTCTTTGTTCTCTTGTCTTGTGTTCATAGTGTCTAATGATTCTTTGTCTTATAGGTTATCACGAACACACATTCCCTTGTATCAAGTTTTCCTTGTATTAAGGTGAGTTTGTATCAATGTCTCCTAATGTTAAAGTGTCCTTGTATCAAGGTGTATATGTGTAAGAGCCCCCTTGTATCAGTGCCATCTTTTATCCTTATATATATATATATATATTGGATTTATTTACCACGATTTAAAAAGATGATATATGATGCATTTGCATTCAGTGCTATGTCTAAGCAGACGAGGCACACAATATCTTATTTCTTCTAAAAAATCAAAAGTTTTAAACTTTAAATTTGAAGCAAATCATGTCGTTATAGCACATGACTTTCGTCCTTACCTCACTGAGAAGGGTGCAGGGTTAGTTCCTCCTGGCCGGTTTAACAGTTTACACGCCCTCACTCTAGGCAGAGGTCCACATATCCACTCCTCAACCACAGCTGGTGTCTTGTCGCCGCGTTGTAGCATAACGTACGCCTGCCTCACATAAGGACTGCCTGGGTAACACATTTTTTAAAAATATATACGTAGCTCATTATTATCACGCAAACGCCAATTTCGTTGATGCAGATTTTTAAAATACTGACTTTGATCTGATATAACGCTTGGAACCTTCCTATTACTGAAATTCGAAAATAGACAAGGACCTTTTCAATGTTTTCAATTTCCAATATCTTGGAGACTGTTAGTAAGCAATTAAAAAAAAAAAGAATCATTTCTTAAAATACTATGAAACATATTATTAAAATACTAGTAGCCATTTTTTAAATATTATGTCTTCAAAAGTTTCTAACGAGATTTTTTTAAAATAAAAAGGCGGCAGGTAACTCAAGATCTTATAAATGTAGAAAAATGTTGCGTTTTAAAAAAGGGTTACATAGATATAAACTCATGCCNTATATATAATTTTCCAAAGTTTAAAGTACATACAAAACTGCACCTCCCAATTACACCAAGACGATAAATCCTCGAAGGAAAATATTGTTTCATGCTATTTTTTTTTTATCTGTTTTTTAAAGAAAAGATATTTTAAAAACATGTTGGAAAATTGAAGACACAGACTTATCTAAGTTTCGGAAATATTATGTTCTTGACTTTTAAATTTTTATTTTTTTATTATTATTATTATCATTATTATTTTTTTAGTTGTACTTACAACAAAAAAATACAAATGTAAACTTAAAACATATCATACTATATTACAATAATTTAACTATTTTTTCCCTTAAAATGAATGTTATCATTCTTTCCATTTGATGAGATTTTATCATCGTTGTAATTCCATGAATCACTAACTTAGTTGAACCCAAAGTAATTTCTAAAAAATAATTTTTTAAAACATCGTTATTCGTTTCATCTTTAATAAGTTGAAAAGCGTAACTAAGCTATTAACGACTATACGGCAAACAAAAACAAGTTTTTAAGCTGAGAGGACAATTATCTGATTGTTTAAAGAAGCAGGAGCAGCTATCGCGGCTGGGATGACACACCTTTGTGATGTCTGTAGACGGCCTCTTTGTCTACGACAATGTCGGCTGTGACAATATAGCTTGAACTCATCTCTGGAAATGGTGAAATATGTTTCACCTTTGTGTCGTTGTTTTCCACAAGAAACTTCCGCAGCTGTGGGGGGAATAAATGTAATACATTTACTGCCTTCATGTCTTGTGGGTCGTTTGGTATGTTATTGTTGTGTATCTTTATAACTTTATGAAAAATGTGATTATTAGTTCTCTTTTTCCTTTGATACGAAAGCCAGTGCCGCACCTATGGTTGTGACCAGTGGCGTAGCTAGGGGGGGGGCGGTGGGGGCGGTCCGCCCCGGGCGGCACTCATCTAAAGGGCGGCATTTGTGGGCATTTGGAAAATGAAGCCCTTTCCGACAGCCGCAAATTTTCTTTTGAAGGGGGAAAAACAAGGTGAAACAAAAATATTCTTAATTTCGAGTCTTAACTAACGGATTTACGCAACATTTGTTTGATTACATAGTGGTTGTTATAACTAACGCAGAGCCGTTCAAAAATCAAAAGTCGCTTAAAAAAGGTATCGATTTGTTTGAAAATTTTAGGCAGCATGCGCCACAAATGGCGCTTTTATAAGAAAACTGCACAAAAAACAACACGTCACTGCTGGGCCGAATAATGGGTACTATTAATATCGCAACGACAGTTTTTGTGTGGAATTTCGAAATGCGCAGAATGATGCGCTGACAAGTACCTACATGACATGGTGGTTCAAATATTGTGTAATTTATATTACTGTTTCAGTTTTAGAAAATAATTTTAAGGTAGTTTAACTTGCTAAAACATAAATTTATTTTGTTTATATTGCATTTAAGTAGCACACATAGATTTATGTGTTTTTCATTAACATCCCTTTATTCTTTAAAAATACTACGCCTATCAAATTAAAGTAAATTGTACATAATTTGAATTCGTCTATTTAATGGAAAATAATTAAGATTTAGCGCAAGAACACGAAAATATTCAAATTTCTCCGTTAATAAACATAGCAATAACATAAATAATTTCGAAAAGACATACTTAACAATTTCAAGCGTCTTGGAAAAATTGACATCTGAAGAAGTAGCTAGTTAAACGAGATCAGATGCTGGAACTTTACGCATATCATTGCAATATTTTTCTTTTCTATAGAATCTCAATTTATGGAAAAACATTTTAAAATAATAATATTTCAAACCCATTTCATTGAACAAACTTACGGGCCGTCCATAAAGTGGGTCACGCTATTTTTTGACCATTTTTACCCCCCTCCCCCTGTCACAAACTGTCACAAATCTCGGACCCCCCCCCCCAAAGTACGTCACACGTTCGTACAAAAATATTTTTTAAATTATCAAAATAATTAAAATTTAACATAAAACAGCGTGACGTCACACATGGCCAGACACCCCCTCCCCCTTGTCACAAACTGTCA